>JANTBZ010008335.1:0-14333 GCA_024741255.1 Exechia fusca
TGAGCAAAATTCATTTTTGTATGAAAATTCAAAACTTCGAACCCATATAACTTTTTGTGGCACGATTGAAAAGCATTACTCTGGAACAATTTTTTTACCGCCTCGTCGAGCTCTACAAGAATCTGGTCTCAAATCCGTTACCACAGAAACCGTACTTCAACCGTTATACCGATAATACGCACGTTTAGTTGTTCTAGGACTACAATTTATAATTCGACGATTTGTGAATACATTGGTAACTTTGTTTTGCCCCTAGATGCAAAATTGACGCACACTGTGATCCGTAACGACACGTGCGTGACCTCCCCTTGACAAACAATCAACACGCGAAGCCGAGAGGCGCGATAGCGTGTACGTTGTATGATTGTATATGTAGTCCACGAACACGCATTCGGCGAATGGATGATGAATGAACGCCGGCCCGAACGAAAACAATCCGTTTGGTGTGCGATGCGTGCAAGTGTGCGTGCGAGTGAGAACATCATCTTTCGCACGTTTCGTTGCGCGGGCACGCGAACCGAAACGTCGTCGCGAAATATTCCGGCAACTGTGCGTGATTGACATCGTGAAATTTCAACCATTTCCGAATTTCCGACGCGTTTACGGATTTTCCAATTGTGTATTAACAGACCGCTCACGAATACACATAAGTTTTCGCAAGCTCTATCTCGCGTCAGCCGCACTACTCGAACGCGTGTGCGCACTAGTCGGCGAGACTCGCTCTGGCCAAACACCGCCGCCGGTCCACTCGCGCGATCGACGCGCGCCAATTGTGTGTAGCAGCGAAACGCGATCGCGCGCCGCCCGCCAGTCGTTGTTTGAAGCTGGAGCGAATCGCATTGGCATTCGTCTGAAAATCTAACCACATCTTATCAACGAAAATCTACCACAGACAACACAAAAGTAAATTTCCATTACAATCGAACACGTTTCCCCCATTTTTGTGTGTAAAACAGACGCGATAATTGCATTAGCCAGCCTGTGGAAACCTGTGAATCGCGCGTATCGTTTCAGTGAATTCGGTCAGCTGCAGCGCCAACTGCAAACTCGCACACACAAACACACACACACATATCGTCGTCGACGTCGTGCCAGCAATTGACGGAGTACCTGTATCGCGTACCTGTGATTATATCGCGTGAGTGTTCGTCATAATATCGAGGCAAATGTGTGCAAATATGAATTAACCATAAAGCCAATCGAACTGAAAAGCGCGTTATGAGAATTTGTGCGGACTATACCTCTCCCTCACGTCCTAGAAAAGCCGCGTTCTCTTTCGTGTCCTTGCTTATTCTCAGAAAGCGCAGCAAACAGCTGGGTATTTACATCGGATGAGCATATAATATACACGCACATGCGTCTGCGTCCACCCACCCATATGTACGGGGGAACTTGTTGTTGCTTTCGTCGAATGTGTACGAAGCGCAAAACATCGTACGATGTTTTGGTCTCTACTGCGCGTGTCTCGTTTGCCAACCCGGCGACGCTGACGCAAAAATTTTCACCGATATCGTACGATATGGTTTGGATACACACGGGCCGTCGCTCGTAGCTCGTAGTACGCATCAAGCATTCATTTGGAATAGTTGTACAATTTGCTGCGTCTCGGTCACGGCGTGCTGGCGAATACAATTAATATTTGCAGACAGTATAGTGTGTTTGTGGAACATTTGAGACGACATTAATCGAAATTTGAATAAAATCGACGTAACACAAACTGCGGCGGTGTTGTGAAAATTGTATGTTCGTGTTGGTTGCGTCTATTCGCGCGAGTGAACCTATCTCGAATAAATAGGCATAATGATATCCATACAGGTAAATAGAAAACACATATAAGTATACTACTGACTACTTATTATTCACATCATAAAATATCGTGTTTATTCGGCTGTGCTAGAGTTAATTTAGAAGCAAGTACAAATTTGCTGAAGTTCTAAATTCCATCAGTTCATGTTCTACCAAATGTCCTTATGGGCAATTCAGAAGCAAACGACGAATAAAATATATGTTACACGTGACATACATACTTATGACATACAGCAACTAAATAATCAACAAACCTTGAGAAATTCTTCATGATTAGGAAAAGGCCAACGATGATGCTCACAATAGAACGTTTGCGGTTCCGAGCTGTGTATTATAGATTTTTCTCAGGAAACGGAATGCTTACAAATTGATACTACTATTTACGTATTTATCGCAACAAAATAAACACTTTGTTTTTTGTTCCAAACTCACTACAAGACAACTCTTTCGGTTCTAATCTTCCTTACTATTCATTTCCTATAGATTCATTTCATTTTTACATGTTTGTAATTCTAATTCAGCAATGTTCTAATGACACAAATATTCCAATAATGGCTGTCCCTCCCGTGAGTGTATAATAATCATCTCTACTTATTGTTTGACAATCGCCGACCACCGCGAAAACCGCATTATCGAAAATCACCCCCACAAACCGCCCCACTCAAATCAGCCGCATCATGCGCTCGCCGCATGATCGAGGAAATTATCGCTCGCTCAAGCATCCGCGCGCCCATCAGCCCAGTGAGTGTTTTGTGTGAGTGCAGCCAATACGCAAACATTCGATGACCCTGACTTGCCCCGGTTAATCGCATTTATTACACAACTCCGTGCATGCGTGTGCTGTGCTCTATGCGATGGGTCGTGATAGGTGAGAGATTTTCCGCAACACTCCTGTCCGTTCGTTCGTGCGCTATCATCGGTTCGGTCGTCGCGTTGTCGATTGGCGGCGCGAGTTAGCGCACGCACACGCGCACGCGCTCGCGCGCTCAACCAGCAAATATGCATCAAGTCCGCACACAGCCACAGCAGCAGAGCAGCAGAAGCAAGTCGACCACATCCCATCCCGACAGCGGAGCACTTGCATTCGTGGCGGACTAGTCGATCGACACGGACGTTCTCAGTTCGCGGTGGTTCAAATTCTAATTTGGTTTAATATTCTGTCTTTGGTGTTCTTCTGTGGTCCATGATCTCAAGTGCTAGCAATTTGTGACGTGTTTCCCTAACTCTGCAGCGGTGAGCCCATTTTCTATTAATTATTCCTCAACCGAATTCTTGGTGAGTGCGGATTGCGGACATGTGTGTTCAACGATACAGTAGTAGCGAGTTGAGGTGCCACAATTACACATCTGTATGGCAGTATGGCCACTATATATTACGGATAAATCGTAGCCAGCTGTGTGCAGTGCGTGTCGATATAATTATTGTGTAATGCAGTCGTATAACAACTCGACACTCCGCACTTATCGAAAACGAGAATACATGTAAATTACAATAGTTCTCGCTATGCTAACCTTGATTATAAAACTAATTATTTTCCGATAAGCCAACACGTTCTACTCCTGATGTTACGTAGAGTGAAAGAAAATTAGCCCGTTGAATTCACACAATCAGCGATATGCCGCAACTTTATATACACTCTACATTTCATTAGGTAATCAATTGACGCGATAAGCATAGTAGTTTGTACAACACCAAAGTTCCGAGTTCATCTCGCTATATAATCTCGTCGGCGTTTGCGTGCAGTCTGGGTGCCTGCGGCGCCCTCTGAGCTACGCCGAACGCGAATGACGCAAAGACCAGTAGTGCGACTGCGCACGAACCTGAACTTGACCGCTATCGCGTGCAGTGGCTTCGCCTTCGTCGGGTGTGTGTGCTGCTGTGTTCGCTCGCGTCCAGCAATATATGTGCAATAGTGCTGCAACCAGCGAAATCCAACATACACGACACCCTACACCACCATAATCGCATGCGATCGTCACGTTTATGATCACTCACTGATGTGTCTTATTCTATACATTTGTACAGCATACGTCTATACACGCGTCCACGAATACATGAGTAATTCGCATTCATGCGCTCGTCTCAAGCTAGTAGAGTGTGATTGAATGTGTATGTGTAGTACTTTCATTGCGGCACTTGCGCATACCACCATAGGCAACATATGATCTGACCGCCGACAGCGCGTTCTCACTGGTCGAGCAGCATCGTACGACGTACGACCCATTCCGGCGAATAAATAAATAATAAATCGCCGCACTCACACACACACACACATGTGAATCTCATGTGTATGTTTCGTACGTGTGTGTAGTGTGTTGGTATTCGCGATAAGATTTTTAGCACTTTATACGCGATTTTGGCAATCAATTCCGCTCAGTAGTTGCTGTGCTTATAATTGAATATGTTTTCTCGTTTCTCTTCCGAATTAATTATGGCATAATACGTAAAAAGTAATCGAAATTTCAGATGCACAGTTCATGTCCGTACCTCAAGTGCACCCATTCTACTCTTTAATCGCCTCGGGCCAGAGCATCAGAGCCACTTGAGTGTTCGCGCGAGTGAGTGCTCGAGTACGTAAACATACACACACCGCATATGTGTAGAGTCGTAGTGTTGATATACTATATACACTGTATGTATATGCGTACTGTGGGCGATCGCGCCACTCCAACGGGTAAATAAACCGCGCCGCGCAAATCACCTGATGTTTGGTTCGGAGTATATGATGCTATGTCGTGGAAGGTGTGGTAAAAGCGGCGTCGTTTTCTGTGTTCATGCATTCAGTGCGTGTGCCGCACGCGTTCGCCATATCGCGTATCGTGCGCGCACTCATCGCTCTGCAGGCACATACCTACAATCCATTTAACGTTCGCGACATTTCGGCCAAACGATGACGACAACAATGTTGGCGACTTTGCACCCAACGGACCGGCGCGTTTCAACTGAATGACGTAGCAGACTTCGTGGTGGTGGACGAAGCTCAGACGTCGTTGTCGTAGTTGAATTTTCGCGGTTGAGATTTTGTTGCTAATTCAGGATGTTTTGATTGTTTGAAATGTTATTTCTGTATTCGAAAAAGGGCCATCATACACTTCAGCTAAGAAGGGAGGAATAACGCATTTGTCGACTTGCTTTATACTCGAATTAATGTGCACTTGCTGGGTTTCACACACTCGGCCAGCATACGGCCCAAATTTCACGAGCGCCATTTGGACTCAATCAATTGAAGCTCCACAAAAGCTGGTGAATCGAATCGCCAAATACTCAAAAGATGAACATTATTTCATACAGGCCATCGAAGAAGTCTGATGATTCGGTAGCTTGTACGACGTGTTTGTTTATTGACGGGTTTTCTTTAGGTCCTACTGCCACTTTATAAGATGAATACAATTTAATAACGAATAACGATTTATCAACAATCATAAAATTCAATTTCTCCAACAGAACGCACCATCAACCACCAATCCGACCAATCGGCGCTCGAATCGCTCACGTCGCAAGCAGCGTCACCGCAACGCCAATCCGCCAGTGTACGCCGATTCATCAAACTGTGCTCCATCGAAATCTTCGCCCGAAGCCGCATCATCGTCAAAGTCGATCGCACCATCGCAACAGCGCTCGAACAACCATCACACCAACCGCACCTCACTCAAAATGCCCGCTCGCTCGGACAATGTTGCTGCCGGCGGTGGCCCCAAGGACCTGGGAGGCCACCACCACCACCAGCAGCAGCAGTCGCGCGACGAAATCGTCATCACCGGCTTCTCCGGCCGCCTGCCCGAGTCCTCCAACATCCGCGAGTTTCGCGACAATCTGTACGCCGGCGTGGACATGGTCAACGACGATCCGCGTCGCTGGCCGTCCGGTCTGTACGATCTGCCCGCGCGCAACGGCAAAATCAAGGACGCCGATCTGGAGCAGTTCGACCAGCAGTTCTTCAGCGTGCACCAGAAGCAGTCCGAATGCATGGACCCGCAGATGCGCATGATGCTCGAGGCGACGCACGAGGCCATCATCGATGCCGGTCTCAATCCGCAGGAGCTGCGCGGCACCCGGACCGGCGTCTACGTCGGTTGCTCCAACTCCGAGGTGGAGCAGTACTGGTGCAGTGATCCGGATCGCGTCAACGGCTACGGCCTGACCGGATGCGCACGCGCCATGTTCGCCAATCGGCTGTCGTTCACGTTCGACCTGAAGGGGCCGAGCTACGCGTGCGACACCGCTTGCTCGTCGGCGCTGTACGCCCTGGACCAGGCGTTCGCCGACATGCGATCGGGGCGCACCGATGCGGCGCTCGTGGCCGGCTCCGGACTGATCCTGAAGCCGACCATGTCGCTGCAGTTCAAGCGGCTGGGCATGCTGTCGGCCGACGGCAAGTGCAAGGCCTTCGACGAGACCGGCGCCGGATATGTGCGCAGCGATGGCGTCGTCGTGATGCTGCTGCAGAAGGCCGCCGATGCGCGTCGCGTGTACGCGAGTGTGCTGAACGTGCGCACGAACACCGATGGCAGCAAGGAGCAGGGCATCACGTATCCGGATGGGCGCATCCAGAACCGGTTGATCCGGGAGACGTACGAGGCGATCGGCTTGAATCCGGCGGAGGTGGTGTACGTGGAGGCGCACGGCACCGGCACGAAGGTGGGCGATCCGCAGGAGGTGAACTCGATCACGGATTTCTTCTGCGCCAAGGAGCGCCGGCAGCCGCTGCTGATCGGTTCGGTGAAGTCGAACATGGGCCACTCGGAGCCGGCGTCGGGCGTCTGCTCGATTGCCAAGATGCTGATCGCCATGGAGGAGGGCGTGATTCCGGGCAATCTGCACTTCACCGCGCCGAATCCGGATCTGTACGGCATCGTGGACGGGCGGCTGCGCGTCGTCGACCGCAACATGCCGTGGGAGGGCGGCATCATCGGTCTGAACTCGTTCGGTTTCGGTGGCGCCAATGCGCACGTCATCCTCAAGTCGAACCCGAAGCCCAGGCGGCTGGTGCCGCTGCTGGACGGTGCCGCTGCGCCGACGGAGCTGCCGCGTCTGGTGGCGGTGTCCGGGCGCACGCCCGAGGCCATCGAACAGCTGCTGGCCGCCGCCGAAGCGAACCGCGACGACGAGGAGTTCATCGGGATGCTGAACGCGATCCACTCGCGCGCCATTCCGATGCACTTCCATCGCGGGTACTCGGTGATTGGGGCGTCGGCGGCGCAGCGCGAAGTGCTGGAGCTGGCCGGCGAAGGCCGGCCGGTCTGGTACATCTACTCGGGCATGGGCTCGCAGTGGGCGGGCATGGCGCGCGATCTGATGCGGCTGGACGTGTTCGGCAACAGTATCCGTCGGTGTGCGGACGCACTGCGGCCGGAGGGCATCGATCTGGTGGACATCATTACGCGCGAGGACGATGCGCTGTTCGAGAACATCCTGAACTCGTTCATCTCGATCGCCGCCGTCCAGGTGGCGCTCACCGACACGCTCACCCATCTGGGCATCCAGCCGGCCGGCATCGTGGGCCACTCGGTGGGCGAACTGGGCTGCGCCTATGCGGACGGCTGCTTCACGCCGGAGCAGACGGTGCTGGCGGCGTTCTGGCGCGGCAAGAGCATCACCGACACGAAGCTGCAGCCGGGCACAATGGCCGCCGTCGGTCTGACGTGGCAGCAGTGCAAGGAGCAGCTGCCCGCCGACGTGTTCCCCGCGTGCCACAACAGCACGGACAGCGTCACGATTTCGGGACCGACGGAGTCGGTGAACCGCGTCATCGCCGACCTGACCGCCAAGGGCGTTTTCGCCAAGGCGGTGAAGTCGTCCGGTCTGGCGTTCCACAGCAAGTACATAGCTGACGCCGGTCCGAAGCTGCGCAAGTCGCTGGAGCGCATCATTCCGGCGCCGAAGAACCGGACGGCTCGCTGGATCAGCTCCAGCATTCCGGAGTCCGGTTGGCAGACGCCGATGGCGCAGCAGAGCAGCGCCGCCTACCATGTGAACAATCTGCTGTCGCAGGTGCTGTTCCACGAGGCCATGCAGCACGTGCCCAAGAACGCCGTCTGCATCGAGATCGCGCCGACCGGCCTGCTGCAGGCCATCCTGAAGCGATCGCTGGGCGCGGACGTCACGAATCTGTCGCTGCTGAAGCGCGGCGCCGCCGACAACATGCAGTTCTTCCTGCAGAACGTCGGTCGGCTGCACGCGGCCGGCGCCCAGCCGCAGATCGCCAAGCTGTACCGACCGGTCTCGTGGCCGGTGGCGCGCGGCACGCCGATGCTGAACTCGCTGGTCGGCTGGGAGCACAGCCAGCGCTTTCTGGTGCCCAAGCTGTGGGCGGAGGGCGGCTCCGGCGAGATGGCGGTCGAGATCAATCTGGCCAAGGAGGAGGATCGCGCCATTGCGGGACACATCATCGACGGCCGCTTCCTGTTCCCCGCCACCGGCTACATCACGCTGGTGTGGCGCCAGTACGCCAAGCTGCTGGGCAGCACTTTCGACAAGGTGCCGGTGGTGCTGGAGGACGTCGTGTTCCATCGGCCGACGATCATCGCCAAGGACGGCTCCGTCAAGTTCGGCATCAACTTCTTCGAGGGCACCGGTCGCTTTGAGCTCAGCGAATCGGGCACGTTGACCGTGTCCGGCAGCATCCGCCAGCCGGAGGACATTGCCGCCGAGCAGCTGCCGCTGGATCCGCTGGCGGCGGACACCAGCGCCAAGCCGCTGAACACCGGCGACATCTACAAGGAGCTGAGGCTGCGCGGCTACGACTATGCGGGTAAGTTCCGCGGAATCGCCAGCTCGGACACCAAGGCCAATGTCGGCGAACTGCTGTGGGACGGCGACTGGATCGCCTACATGGACACGATGCTGCAGTTCGCCATCCTGGGCAAGGACATGCGTGAGCTGTATCTGCCGTCGCGCATCGAGCGCGTCTCGATCGATCCGCGCCGCCATGTCGAGGCGGTGGGAACGGAGAGCTCCGTTTCGGTGTTCCACTACAAGGACATCGCCGTGATCAAGAGCGCCGGCGTCGAGATGCGAGGCCTGAAGGCGTCCCTGGCGCCGCGTCGCTCCGGCAACCAGACGCCGACGTTGGAGCGCTACGCGTTCGTGCCGTTCGTGAATCCGAACGCGCTGGCCGACAGCGACGGGGCGGCCCGACGTGCCGCCATCGCGGCCAGCGTCCAGCTGGTCGTTGAGAACAGCGCCGGAGCGCTGAAGCTGAAGGTGGCCGACGTGGTGGCGGACAAGGCGGCGGAGAACACGCTGGCGCAGCTGCTGCAGCAGACCATCGAGGCGGAACCGACGCTCGTGACCGATGTGGCGCTGTGCACCACCCAGGCGCCGGACGCATACGTGCAGGCGCTGGGTGACAGCGGCATTCGTGTGCTCGTCAAGGATGCGGCCAAGGGCCCGGTCGAGCAGAACTGCCATCTGGTGGTGGCGTACGAGGTGACGCAGAGCTCGGAGGCGGCGGCGATTCTGGCGAATCTGGTCGCCTCGCTGAAGGAGGACACCGGCTTCGTGTTGCTCGAGGAGAACATCGTCGGCTACCAGGCGAAGCGGGCGGCCGCGCTGTTCGCCGCCGCCGGGCTGGTTCGCGTGTCCGAGCAGCGCAAGACGAACAAGCTGTACGTGCTGCTGCGTCGCGGCATCGATTTGGCCGCCCGCTCGAAGACCGTCGTCACCGTGTCCGGCGAGCACTTCGACTGGGTGGAGCCGCTGAAGCTGGCTATGGCCAGCGCCGAGGAGGAGCGCCGCCACGTGTACGTCGTGTGCATGGGCGAGGAGCACTTTGGCGCTCTGGGTCTGATCAACTGCCTGAAGAACGAGGCGGGCGGCAAGTGGGTGCGCCTGGTGTTCGTGCAGGACCGGACCGCGGCCACCAAGTTCTCGTTCGACGTGCCGCTGTTCGCCCAGCAGCTGAGCGCCGATCTGCTGACCAACGTGCTGCGGCAGGGCGAGTGGGGCTCGTTCCGGCATCTGCGGCTGCTCGACGGCCAGGCGGCCGACGGTCAGCAGGGCGAGACTTCGTCGTCGGCCGCCGCCGCCACGCTGCGCGTCCAGCACGCCTACGTCAACGCGCTCACCAAGGGCGACCTCAGCTCGCTGCACTGGATCGAGGGCGCCGCGCCCACCGACGACGAGATCGGGCCGCGGCGCGAACTGTGCACCGTGTACACGGCTCCGATCAACTTCCGCGACGTGATGCTGTCGTCCGGCAAGCTGGCCGCCGACGCGCTGCCCGGCGATCTGGCCACACAGGACTGCGTGCTGGGCATCGAGTTCGCCGGCCGCGACTCGAGCGGCCGCCGCGTGATGGCCATGGTGCCGGGCAAGTCGCTGGCGACCACGTGCGTGGCGTCCAAGGCGATGATGTGGCCGGTGCCGGACAGCTGGACGATCGAGCAGGCGTCGACGGTGCCGTGCGTGTACTCGACCGTGTACTATGCGCTGCAGGTGCGCGGCCGCATGCAGCCGGGCGAATCGATCCTCATCCATGCGGGCAGCGGCGGCGTCGGCCAGGCGGCCATCTCGGTGGCGCTGCACCACGGCCTGACCGTGTACACGACGGTCGGATCGCAGGCGAAGCGCGACTACCTGAAGCGCACGTTCCCGCAGCTCAGCGATGCGCACATCGCGAACTCGCGCGACTGCTCGTTCGAGCAGCACGTGATGCGCGCAACGGGCGGCCGCGGCGTCGATCTGGTGCTGAACTCGCTCAGCGATGAGAAGCTGCAGGCGTCGCTGCGCTGTCTGGGGCTGAACGGGCGGTTCCTGGAGATCGGCAAGCTCGATCTGAACAACAATACGCCGTTGGGCATGTCGGTGTTCCTGCGGAACACCTCGTTCCATGGCATCCTGCTGGACTCGATTATGGAGACGGAGAGCGAGGTGCTGCGCGAGGTGGTCGGCCTGGTGGCGGCCGGCATCCGGTCGGGGGCGGTGCGGCCGCTGCCGGTGACGGTGTTCTCCGACAAGCAGATCGAGCAGGCGTTCCGGTTCATGGCGTCGGGCAAGCACATCGGCAAGGTGGTGATCAAGGTGCGCGAGGAGGAGAAGTCCGGCGCGAAGGCGGCGGCGGCGCTGGTGGTGCCGGAGCAGCGGCTGATCGGCGCGATGCCGCGCACGTACATGCACGCGGATAAGACGTACGTGCTGGTCGGTGGCCTCGGCGGCTTCGGCCTGGAGCTGACCAATTGGCTGGTGGCGCGCGGCGCCCGCAATCTGGTGCTGAACTCGCGCAGCGGCGTGACGACCGGTTACCAGGCGGCGATGGTGCGCCGCTGGACCGATCAGGGCGTCCGGGTGGCCATCGATCGCAGTGATGTGACGCAGAAGAGGGGCGTCGAGGCGCTGCTGCAGGTGGGCAACAAGTTGGCGCCCGTCGGCGGTGTGTTCAATCTGGCGGCGGTGCTGCGCGACGACATCCTGGAGAACCTGCAGGAGGAGGACTTCCGGGCGGTGTGCGTGCCCAAGGTGACGGCCACGCGGCTGCTGGACGAGGCGACGCGGCGCCTGTGCAAGGAGCTGGACTACTTCATCTGCTTCTCGTCGGTGTCGTGCGGACGCGGCAACATCGGCCAGTCGAACTATGGGCTGGCCAATTCGGCGATGGAGCGCATCTGCGAGCAGCGCCAGGCGCTGGGATTGCCCGGAACGGCGATCCAGTGGGGAGCCATCGGCGACACGGGTCTGGTGCTGGAGAATCTGGGCGACAATGACACGGTGATTGGGGGCACGCTGCCGCAGCGCATGGCCTCGTGTCTGGCGACGATGGATCTGTTTATGCAGCAGCCGCACGCGGTGCTGGCGTCGATGGTGGTGGCGGAGAAGCGCAAGGACACGGCCGGCGGAGTGACGCTGGTCAAGTGTGTGGCGAACATTCTGGGACTGAAGGATCTGAAGAATGTGCCGGATCAGGCGTCGCTGGCCGATCTGGGGATGGATTCGTTGATGGGGGCTGAGATCAAGCAGACGTTGGAGAGGAACTTCGATGTGGTGCTGGGACTGCCGGAGATTAGGCAGCTGACGTTTGGCAAGCTCAAGGCGTTGGGTGAGTAGAGAAGAGTTTATGACGAATGTGCGATGAAACATGAATGCATCAATCCCATCCCTCCCACAGAATCCGGTGACTCCGCCAGCACTCCCGCCCCATCGTCGCCGACCGTCGCCGATGCACCGGCCGCCGACGCCGCCCTGGAGGCCGTCGGCGACAGCAATCAGGTCGTCTTCTCCGCGGAACTTCTGCCCACCAAGGTGCTCGTCCGACTGCCCAGCAAAGCGCCCGCCAATTCGAAGAAGGCGCCTCTGTTCGTCGTGCACGCCATCGAGGGCTTCGTCGATGCGCTGCTGCCGCTGGCCGAGCGCCTCGACTCGCCCGTCTGGGGACTGCAGTGCACAGCGGACGCTCCTCTGGACACACTGCAGCACCTGGCCGTCTTCTATGTGCGCCAGATGCGCACCGTGCAACCGAAGGGTCCGTACACGATTGCCGGCTATTCGTACGGAGCGGCGGTTGCCTTCGAGATGGTCGTCGAGCTGGAGCGTCTGGGCGAACGGGCGCAGCTGGTGCTGCTCGACGGATCGCCCAAGTACGTCAGCTGGTTCACACGCGAGCAGCGCTCGCGCATGGACACCGCCGGGCGGGAGGTGACCGCTGCCGAGGAGGAGGCCCTGGGACTCGCGTACTTTGGGCTGGTCTGCGCCGGTCTGAGCTATGCGCAGACGGCCAAGCAGCTGGTGCAGTTGGCCGGCTTCGATGAGCGGCTGGACGCGATCGCGGCGGCGGTGGAGAAGAGGACGAAGCACGAGAGGCAGCTGGTGAGTGTAGTGCGGTGGATTGGGATAGATTTTTGCGCATGGTATTTACACTACAAATTTCGTTTCTGCAGATCCGCAAAACCGCACAGGTGTTTTACGCCAAACTGGTGGCTGGCGACGCGTACCAGCCGCAATCGCAGGCCAAATCGAATGTGGTGCTGTTCCGCGCTACCGACACCTCCGCCAAACTGTCGCCCGACTACGGTCTGAGCGAGGTGAGCATTTGAGCCATAGCATGCGCAATAGATCGAGGTTAACTAACAGAATTTTCCCTTCGTGCTCTCTCCGACAGATTTGCAAGAGCAAGGTGGACATTGTCACACTCAAGGGCGACCACCGAACGATTCTCACCGGCGACTCGGCTGATCAGATTGTCGCCGTGCTGCAGAAACTAACCGTCTGAATGCACACACACACACGCACATCCTCGACGCACACAAACACACATATGCACATATTCCATTAGTCAGTAAACACATGAACACAAAAAAGGGACGGAGAGAGCGCCCGGGATCCAAATACTAGTTGTAAGTTTCAGTGTCTGTGTTAGCCGTAGTATGTTGTGACAAACATACGATTTCGCATGAACTCACTGTTGTTCGGACGAATGAACACTCGCTGATGATATGATCAGAATGGCGGAAATGTTGCGTGCGTCGAATCGTGTGTGCGGAATCGCCGGTTCGATGTTGCCGGTCGTCGCGCCTCTGCCCGCTCAGCGTTCCAGGTCCGTTACGCTCGAGATTGGTTGCGGTTTCGACGATCGTTCATCGGATCGTGCGCGTTTGCCATTCACGTTTCACGCACCCCACTTCCGCCACCACCGGAACCACACGAGCACGCACATCACATCATGTATAAAAATATAGTTTTATTTTTTTTGTAATTTTCCCCGCTCTTTATATAACTTAAAACGTACACAAATACCACTGTATGTCAATCGGCGATACATGAAATACAATTTATTGTTAGATGAAACTAAACGCAAGAAATTGGTGCGGGCACGGCAGTCTCAATTCTTCAGCGCTCCGACGCCGAGCGACTCGTACATGAACACCAGCACGTCGGTGATTTCCTCGATCTTCTTCGCGGTCGGCTTGCCGGCACCGTGGCCGGCCTTGTTGTAGACGCGCAGCAGCAGCGGATTGAGCTGGTGCTCGATGCCACGGGTGGCCTCGTGCAGGGCGGCCACGTACTTGAGCGAGTGCAGCGGACTGACGCGATCGTCGTGATCGGCGGTGAGCACCAGCGTGGCCGGGTATTGATTGTCGACTGGTCGGACGGAAAGGACGAACGAACGTGATTTCATTCGATTGCGCGCGTTGAGAAGGTGAGAGGTGCATTCACTCACCACTTGTCGGCGCCTTGACATTGTGCAGCGGCGAGTAGCCAAACAGATTGGCGAAATGCTCCTTCTCGTCGGCGCTGCCGTAGTCCGAGGTCCACGAGTGGCCAATGGTGAACTTGTGGAAGCGCAGCATGTCCATGACGCTGAGCAAAGCGGAGCACATATCCAACATATATTTTCGAATAAGTCAGGGTATTTGGTGGTGAATATTGCATTGGCTGTACATTTGGGAACACTTGGCGATCATTAATCGCACGCTAAACACTATCCGTCTCATTGACAAAAGGAACAAAAAAGAACAATACTACATGGGCTGATATGTATCGGGAGAAATAGGGAAGGAACAACATTTTTGATGAAGACAAAATGTATGGTAGAT
>JANTBZ010008446.1:0-14325 GCA_024741255.1 Exechia fusca
AATACGCAGGCACAGCAGTGGACGATCGAGGGTGCTCGTTATCAACGTAACAACGACGGACGATGATAACACGATGGGGTATATGACGGGGTAGTCGAAACACGACAGGGTTGTCGAATTCAGAACAGTAGCACAGTAGGGACGTAGAAAAAACTTGACAAGACTGAGCGCGCAAGCGAAACACGACCGGACGAAACAACAAGTCGACTACACAAGTATAAATTTAAGCATGCTATTTCAAAATGTTTTGACATTACTCATTGCTACAAAATAGAAGAATTGATCAAATTTACCAGTCTGTTGTGAGGTGAATGGTGTCATCTTGGGCATTCGTTTGAGATCTCCGAACTAGCCGATTTCAATATGCTTGCAGCCTGAATGACTATCCCGATCACAATTGAGCTAGTTAAGTTTTGATTCTACTGTGGCTATCGGAAGGGGCAAAAAGCCAAGCACAACGTTTGGGAAGTAACTCCCAACTCCCAATGGTATTGGCGACTGCGATGGAGTGCAATCTGTGTTGAATGGTTTTTATATCGCTCTTCTCTTGGTTGTAAAAAAATAAAAAATAACACTTGAAAATACATACTCCGAAATAACGATTCAAAACGAGTGACTAAAATTTGAGTGCATAACAAAATAAATAGCATGGAACCGAAATTTATGTCCGGCTTAGGAAGGATTCCGTCTTAGGGAGGTTGCGGCATAGGGAGATGCCACTGTACCATCTTGTTCAGTACACGCTAAGTCACTCAAATAAAAGATATTGCTCTGCGCCCTCGGTCGAGATAAATATAATTATATTGGATTGGATATAATAGTACGAGTACATTTTATGCAACTCGTTTATTTGAACATCGGAAGCAACTTGTGGCAGTGCGACGTGACTAAATTACTTTGTTATTGTGTTTTATTTGAAAAAAAGGACCTCGTTTCAGTTGTAATCATCATCTGATGAATTGGAATGTTTTCGCTTTCAAATATAAACGATATTAACGGTTACAAAAAACAAGCGGCTAACAACTGCTCACATTCATCATATTGTACACCATAACAATAGGTAGAGTCTTCAAACTTCCATATATTTTATTCATTCAGAAATTGTGCGTGAACCGCAGTCCGCCACCCACGTCCGGGCGCGTGCGCGGCTGGAACTGCTGCGCATAGTTGGCCGTCGCATCCAATCGCGTGCGATGATCGCGCGACTGGAACACGTTCACGTGGCCCTGGCTGCTGAACTGGGTGCCGGGCACGCCCGGCGTCCGCGACACGTCGACGGTGCCGCCCACCTTCGGCGCATTGTACGCGGCGCCAACATTGTAGGTGGGCGGCAAATTGGGCTGGAAGTTCTTGCTGACCTGCGCGTGCGCGTCCAGCCGCTGGCCGGCATCGTTGTGGAAGATGTTCGTCTTGGCGCCGAGCGTGCCGAGCACGCCGCCCTGGCTGCCGGCCGCCACGCCGCCGTAGATGTTCTTGGTGATTGGCTGCATCGAATGCAAAGTGCTTTAGAGAATCGCCTTTTACCTTTCTACTTCTAAATTGAGTTGAGACGGTATCGAATATAATTTGAGTTCTCTTAGCATTCTTCTATTTCCTGATGATCTCAACACAAATACACCATTGTCGACCTTTAAATTTGGAAATCGATATTGATAAAGTATCTTTTTGTGCTTCTAGGTCTCCCAAAATATATCCATTGTCGATAGCCAGATAAGATCTATTGCTAAATGTAAAATGTACTTTAAAAAAACTCCCTTTCGGCACAAACATCGACATGTTTAACACCGCAGTGTAACTTTTACGAATTCGTAATCGCTATAAAACATTGAAGGTTGAAAGTCAATGTCTAACCTCTCCATCTAAAGAACTGAATGAACCCAGAACAGGCCTATGAACACCAACCTAATTCAGTTTTTTCTTCCCTCACACATATGTATACTACATATACTAGTAGTAGCCTGTTCAACTATATTGTTGACATATTTTAATTCGTATTTTGTAGTCTAGTACGAAAGTATTTTTTATATCCTGATAACATTTTCAACTTATAGGGATTTCACAATATTATTACAAGTGCAAATAATAACAGCACAAAGAAAACATTCCTTACGATGGTTATATCAGGTTTATACCTATGAGCGTGCACATTCTTATAAGAAGGCTCTAGCTCGTTGTAGAGTCGAAGTAAAAAAAATTCAAACACGTTTTTTGTAGTTCGGACTTCTGGGAACAATATGCAATCACCAACAGCCTCGTTTCATGTAAAATAATGTTCACCTCATAAGTAGTCTTATCCATTTATTTAACGAATGAAAAAAACATATTTTTCAGGTCAAATCGCCAGTTTGAATTGGATAAAAAAGCATGCGACTAACTCATTATTCATTATACATGAATCCATGAGTCTTGCCCTTGCGGAGCATCGCTTGGACTTTCATGATATCGTTGAATTTGACTCCATGCTTGGTTTTCCTTGATGGACTATATGGAGGAATATGAGAAATGGCAGAGTGATGCCTCAGAAATATATTTATAGCGATTAGCGAAATTTCGAATTGAATATGTTGTACTGTTGTTCAGTGGCGAGTGTTCAATTTAAAATAATATGGTGCACCCTTATGAGTTATAACATAACATTGTTTTCTCTGTTTTCAAGCCTTCATTTCGGTGCCTGAAAACTAAAATGTCAGGCTCTGAACTCACGATTTGCTGGGCCAGACAACCGGACATCACGACTGCAATGGAACACAGCACCAATACTGTGGAAGACATTTTTTTAAAAAGTTGAGATGTTTTCGGAGAGCTGCTGAACCGTGCGATTGGTCTGTTCAACCTGAGATGATGGTTATTCAGTGCGCTGATTTTTATTTATATATGAAGCAGATCGAAAATGAGCGTTATCACTATACTTATCTGTTTGCACTCGCGAGGTGATCGTTCGGTGCTTCGCGGTGTGCTGCGAGGAATCCCCGCGTCACGAAACGATCGCATATATTGAGAAATATGTTTGCGACAGTTGACGTGCGGGATGCCCCGTCTTCCAGAAGCCGTGCGTATTTGCATATTGTAGACAAAATAAAATGTGTATAATTAATCTTTGCCATATGGTCATGCGAATGATTACTTTTTAAGCCTAATGTACATCAGCGGAGAGTATATAATTGTTGGACTCGTTACACATGGTGCATACAGCTTACGCGATTGCTTCATAAAAGTTAAACATGAATATTATCATTCGCCTCGTATTTGTGTCGACCTTGCTGGTTCATGCTGTGACGGTTCTAGGACAAGGACAAGGAGGTTCTAGGTCTCAGGTCTCAAATGTCAACATATTTGAACCAAGGGTTAAGTATATACCTCTAATGGCCAATGATTTGCATCACTCACTGAATTTGATTTTTTTTTAATTTCCAGAGATGTATCCTACCAGACACATACCGACAACCAATATATAATCGCGGTCGTCGTTCGCGTCGTCAAGTCTACCGACACAACTGGCCAATCAGCCAAGATCGCAGTGCAGACGACTCACATCCATACATTCCGGGACCGAGGTTTGGGCGCTGGCCGCTGCTGTATTGAATGCGCAATTCGTTGTGGACTAAATCATTCGAATAAACGAGTAAAATGCACATGAAAACAATGATATATTTTTATCCGGTAGTGTCATAAATTGATATATTGACGTTTGGTCTATATGGCATTCCAATTTGGTAGGCCTGTCTTTAATTTGACTGACATTTTGAAGCCTCAATTACATGTTGAGTTTTCATATGAATAAGGAATTTGCACAGAAAGTACTAGGCATAGTAGTAGTACTATATAGCCTTTAAAAATTGTATTTAGATATAAGATGGTCTGCTGCTCTGCTTTTATTTTACCCTTTCCCTCGTTATTTATAGTGTAAGTATATTTGTGAATGCTGTTTAAAGCTATATAAGGACATTGCATTTAGAAAAACCAAATACAACACAATTATGAAACATATCTGCAATTTATGATGTTCCTAACATTTTTCGATATGGCCGTCGATATGGTGGCTTGTTTGAATGTTGATAAACTCATGCCGAAGAGCTTGGTTCAGAGCCTCAACACTTTGTTATTTGTTCCTGTCGATATTGCCCTGCAAAATGCGTTCAAAAGAAATGCAAATACGCAATTTTGTTTAGCAAAATGGGTTTAAGGGATAATTTTTTAACCATACCAAAGACTTTTACGTGCTTCAACCCTTTTAAAGCTGATATTTACAAAGTTTCATCATAAAAGCACCGACTACAACATGACCTCTAAACCTAGGGGAGCAGGGCCGTTAAGTTGCCAAATATTTATTCACCGTAATACGATAACTTGAATATGTTATTATTTGAAATGTTCGATCAACAACGAACACAAATTTTAACTTGTACAATTGTACATAGTATGGATCAACTAAACACCTATTAGTATTTTATAATTGTCGGGCCCGATTTAAATTGTAATTTTTAGGCTGCGTATTGTAGGTGAATGATAAAATTATTCATTTATAGAATTGTGAATTCCTTCTGAAGATACTTTTTTGCGATTGAACGAGCGTATCTCGATAAACCATTATACGAGAAATAAATCTGCACAGCGTCGTGTTTCGATTCTGTATACTTGTTGGAGCTGAGTAAAAAGCCTACGCATATGCAATTCAATATGTGTTCGCTGCGCGCTGTGAATCTGCGCAAACAGCTGTTTTCTACCTTGTTCTCTCTTATTCTCTCTCCGCTTCTCTCGATGCACCTGTCAGAAATGGAATTTGACAAGCGTGTGCGTGCGCGTCGCTCTATTTGTGTATACATTTTCATTTTCATTCAAACTCGCTGCCTCGCTGCGACTCCGACGCGTTTTGTCGCTGCGCGTGCGGCTTTCTTGTTTCTTATCACCGACGCACAAAAACACTCTGTCGTCGCCCACAGTGTTTTTTTGTTCTTCTCGAGTAGCCATCGCGTCCGTGAAAATGTCCCAGGAACAGTGGCGCAGAGTTTGTGATTAGCGAGTGACCCCGCGTGCGAGTGCGCTGTGTTGCTGGGCGGCGTCTCTGCAAATGTAAATGCCGCAGTGATACGACGACACACACACACACACACTCACACATACACACACCAGCTACATTCACACGCACGCACATACACACACACACACAGTCGGATTGTGCAGCAACCAGCAACGACGACAACTCCGCGCAAGGTGTGTCAATTTCCGCAGCGCAGTGCGGGCAGCAACCGATAGAATTCCACTTTGTGTGTAAGTGAAAATGTGTGTATCGCGTCGTGTGCGAGTGTGTGAGTGTGTGTGCGCGAGCGTGTGCAGGTGCGCGTTGTATACGCGAGGTGTGATCCAGTAATGACAAGAATACCGCATGTAGCATTGTATGTTGTCAATTCGCATTGTTCTGCACACTGCGTTGGTTCTTGTGATAGGTTTACCATGTTAAGAACATGTCATATGTAATATACAACTAAACTAAAAAGGCAGTCAACCGACAGCCTCACTGTACCAAAATCAATACACGTCGAACATGCATTTCCGCATAATCCTACAACATATTGCGAATCGCGGCAATTGAGAGAATTCCAATAAGCTGAACACGCAAGTGCTAAGGCTAACAATTGAACGTAGATGTTTCAGTCTCTAGCGGTCGTTCTAATTAATGGATATTGATAAAATTCGGCATACAGCAGGCCTGGGTATCTGTATACCTTATGACATCAAAACTAGGTCCTTATCAGTTTTTATCCCGAACTTATTCTCGATTGAACATGTCCGCGTTCGAGCCAAATTTGCGTCATTTGCGGGAAGTCATGCTTTTCTAATTCAAATCGAAGACCAGTAAGGCTGAGGCTCATCGATGCGCTCAGACACTCACGACGAGGCTGCTTTTGGACTTTTGGTAGGACCAGATGTGTATGGTGTGTTATTAAGGGCTGAGGCTAAAAGTGAAAATAACACATGGGATCGATACCGAACGAAATTGATGCGTTTTAGTCGATCACTGAAAGAAAAGCGGACTCAATTGAATAAAAGAAAATTGGACAAAAACGGCGGAAGCAAGGTTGTACTCCTCATATTTCAATTGAGTTTGCTTCGATATAGTCCTCACTCTCTAATGTTGCGATTTGCGATGTACAGGGTGCAACATATTTTATGGAGCTATGAGAACATCGAGTAACATTCGAACCAATCAACCGATCTTTATAAAGAAAATATTGTTATTTAATTTGGATTTGTACAATTTGTTTCGATATATTTTTGAACATATTACCTACACTAGACCACAACCAAATAATCCCTCTTTCTGTATAACATTTTCTAACGTGCTTTTAATTCCTAATCACGAATTCAAAATAAAAATTCGGGTTTTTGGATGGGCTACGGCGATATTGGCGTAAGTTGGATTTTTCGACATGTCTTTATACAATTGTCTATATCTCATATTCGAATTTTCGTAGACCGATATTTCGCATATAAAATGAAAGCTTATTAAAAATGCTACAATCCATGTTAACATTGTGTTGCACTTATGTTCAAAGTTTCAGAGTTACCAGGCATCAAAAGTGGAAAATGTTGTTTAGCTTTTCCTGTAGCCTGAACTTTCGTGCTTCTTCGAAGTTACAACATGATGATATCTGTGGATAGATGGATTTCGATGATATTTGCTTCTATTCTAAGACATGTTCCGATATTTTCGCAAGAGGAATGTATGGCTGAGTAGAAATATTTCCAAACTAAAGATGTAGATTTGTTGACATTTTTGAGCTGTTCAAAAACATATAGTGCAGTTTTGTTCTGCGTGCTATATTGTAGAAATTATATTGTAGACATTTGCTTTCGTTGGTCCAAAATGATATCATTGCTACTGGGTTTATATGTCACAACCACAACACCTTATTTAAACCATATATATTTTAACTCGATAGCTTTGAAGATGCGCACGATGTCTAGCTACCGGATAAGAAACATACAATTTTGGGATTTTTTCATATTTTCAACAAAAATGTTGTTCGCGTGATTCTATTTCTATCGTTTTCGCACTTTTTCGAACATTTTTCAATTTTGATGCCTTGTAACTCCGAAATTGTGAACATAAGAGCAACACAATGTCAACATGAATTGTAGCATTAAATATTGGTCTATGAAAATTTGAATATGAGATATAGACAATTTTATGAGGACATTTCGAAAAATACAACTTACACCAATATTGCCGAATCCCATCCAAAAACCAAAATTTTTATTTTTCATTCGTGACCAGGAAATTAAAAAACTTTATAACATTTTATACAGAAGAAGGGATTATGATTATGTCTTATATTTGTTACGTAGTGTTATTATTGAGTCTGCACTAGGACAATGTGGAATGATGACCTGTTCATCAATATATCCAGATTACGTCAGTTACGGGAAACCCGTAACTGTTCTGAAGCCCCTATCGAATCAAAGACCGATGTTAGGTGGGTATAGAAAGATAAGAGGTTCGAACCTATTGGAATCATTGCTTTAGAAACTCACAAATGTAATTGTAATGAAATTCTGACTGTTGATTATTATCATTTACTTTTTTATTCCAGTTGCATTGTTAATTTGTCTATTTTATGAACAGGTGTATTTATCACATTTGACGCAAAGAATATCTTCAAATATGTATATAGACACCCAACTGAATACGCCGCTGTTTTGCGCACAACATTGACATTGTGTGTGTGTGTGCGGCGGCTGCGGCGGCGGCGTTTTGCAGAGCCACACGAATTCGCACGAATGCACTCTCGACCATAAACTCGCCGACACAGCGACTCACACTCACAGCATATCGAAGTTCATTAGCGCGTTAGGCACTCATTTGTGACTTCAAGCAGTAAGTGTATGCCTGTGTGTGTGTGGTCCGCGCAGGTCGACAAGCGTGCAGCCGAACGATGCACGCGTGACCCTCATCCGTTACAAAATGCTTTATGCTTTGCTCTGCGACACCAGCACCACGCACGAAGATGGCCCGATTTAATTGCAATTATGTACATCGCGACGACGACGATCGACCCGCAACGAGTTCCCACGGACAATACCGGGCCCTTTGCGCACGTGCACAGCCGCCATCTGAACCCGACCGCCAAACAGGCACAAATGTTGGCTCGGCGGCGAAACGCGAACTTGTGCGCCAATGTCCTTATACAAACACACCACACGCCATTTCACGTCGATGCGTGCGCATCGCAACGCAACAGGTAGATGTGCGCGCGCATGTTCTCGCCGAGGGCACACATGCATGCAAATCATGCATGTGTGTGTGGGCCCATTTCCGCAAACATGTACACGCCGTCCGCTAATTGTACCACGTAATCCAGTTGCTGCGCAGTGGCCCGAAACCGACGAATAATGTGTGTGCATGCGAGATGTATTGGGTGGTCCGGCAAGTGATATACGGTTTCAAGATATTGCTCAATTCACTTGAACATATCTCGAGTTATGCTGATTGCAACGAGACACTATTTTGGCATTCTAACGGTGACATCTTGTGCTTCAATAGATTTTCAGACAGTTAGAGATATGAGAGTTATGTATAGTGAGATAAATTTACTCATTTTCACATCCTGAGACGTGAAAATGTTTCGAGGAGCACAACGGTTTTTGGGTAGAAAACTAGTAAACTTTCTACGAAAACCGAATATTTTTAAAGCACTTGCTGTCGTTGAAATAAACTTCCAACATATCGTTGCCCTGAAATACTCCATGATCGCCCGATAACAATGTCTATTGTGCTAATGGGTTAACGATAGCATACAAAACATCCCTGGCCTATGGTCGAATTATGTGCAAATTCCCATCACATTCGGTTCGCCAGATGTCGCGTTATGATAACGACATCTTACAAAGATTATGATTTATATAGAAAGCGCCCTCTGTTGAAATAAAATATGGACCGGGCAGCCAGGGCAGTCAGGTGGCAGTATCTTGAAATGTCTTTCTAGAAAATGTAGTGCCTTCAATTCCTAGAATAACATTTCCACTTAACATATGTACATCATGAGAATGTTAAGCCAAGGTTTGCAAACGAACACAGCAAATCCACATTTTGTGTTGGATACAGATGATGCACTGCTTACTTTTGAATCGAATAAGGACTATTTATTGTAACTTTAATCCATCTATATCGTAAATCACGAATGCCATAATTTATTTTCTGAAAAGGTCAGTCTTGTCGCTAGAAAAGATAGGTTGATTGGTTTCGGATATTGTAAATATATACATTTTTTTAATGCTATATTAATTTCCTGCCAACCCAATACATTTGCCTCGTTTAATTGCGATGCGTCGTCGCATCGAGAACATCGAACACTTGTCCATGTTTGGGCTGCGCGCATTCGCGGTACCGCGGCTAACACGCTGGTTCCCACGACCGACCGAAATCGGGAAAGAACTACCTCGCAGTCGATTATATTCCACATCACATGCGGATTTTGGTCTTTATTCGTGCGCGTATCATTGCTGAATCTTCGGTTCTATTTCAAATGGTTTCTTGTAACCAGGGCGACATTGTTGTGCTCAGCGTTGACGTCGCCGCTGCCGACGCAACTGCTGAATCGGCCGATCCGGAGGCTGCCAGAGCGGCGGCGGCGGCCGATAGACTCTCCTCCTGCTGCTTGAACTGTATTAGAATCAGCAGATAGCTGGCCAGTGCGCCGACCACCTGAAATGGATAGGTGCGCGTGTGAGTACGTCGTAAATTGCGGGTGAACTGGAGGATGTCACAAATCGGCCCAAACAAGGCTGTGAGATGAACATGTGTGCATGTTCTAACAACATGACTGATTTGATGTGTTTGCGCACAGAGTTAATAAAATTACTTCATGGAATTGAATAGCATGATGACACAAAAAATAATACGAATATATTGAACACAAAACTACTGTTGTGGAATTCGATAAGCATTTTTACATCGAACAAGCATCGAAACTGAAATGCTGTCAGTTTGTCGTAGTGTATTTAGTATGGGAAATGATGAGAAAACGTTGGTGTTCGATTTAATATTATTTGGATAGCTTACAGAATTGCACTACAGATTAAATAAATATGAATGAATGTTCAAAAGTCTATGTATGTAGATAGATACTAATTCAACCACTTTATGATTGTACGATACTTCAATGTTCAACAATAGAAGAATGGTTTTTCAAGACTCGAAACTAGAGATTTCGATGAAGAGATTTGCCCCTTCAAGTAGTTTTCTAGTTGATATAGAAAATTCCATTATCTACGTTATGTCATACTCTTTATTATACATTGGTCTACTATAATCTAAGATGTCACGTGTTGAAATTATCAAGATCTCTCCACATTGTATATCCGTGGCGGCACTTCAACACGTATTGCATTTTCTACGTTAATTTAATTCCTTACACCGTTTGCTAAACCATTAAGTACATTTTCTGCTATCTCAACAATAAATGTGATGAAATGATTTCCTATGCATAGATAAACATCTCTGCTCGAAACTCGCTATGATGGTTTATCAATAATGAAGAAAATTACTTTTCATTATGACGAAAGACAACAGTTTCACTTCGAAAAATTAAGAATAATATCATGCCAAGTAACAGTTGGTCCGGAAAGTCGGTGCCGTTTGAAAGTAGGACACATGTTTTAGATGAAATTATTTATGAATATTCAACATATATCTCTCTAAAGACCCAACACAAAAATGTACATAAATAGGACTTTTGGTTGGTTCGATATCTCCTGTTGATTGAAGTAACTTTTGTTATGGCGGAGAAATAGAATACATAGATTCTCATGTCTTTGGAAAAATCTGTTTTCTATGGGCAAATAAGGCCATAGTCGAATCACGTCTTCAGATAATGTTATCTGGGTTTTGCGCAAGGAAAAAAATATCTGTACTGGCCAATTGGACACCGCAGATAACGCGCTTACTAGACTCTAAAATGAGGCAGTTACAGAGGAAAACAACTCTTTAAGACCTGAAAGTACGGTTGCTGACAGTCGATGATACCCTATAGACATTATAAATAATTTTTGCATTTTTTTTAAATATGTTCTTGGACATGAAAAATCTCGTTGTAAAATGTCGGCTGCGCGACCTCAAACTCAACCAAAATAGATACAACAATCATAGGGCGTCTATATTTTGAGACTCACTCAGAAGGATTATTTCCAATTGGCTAACTGAAAAAGAAATGACAATAATCATAGACTAATAAATCAAATGCTTGATGCCCCTGAAGCTCAAAATGGACAAAAAACGCTTCACATGGCGAGTTCAAATGTGCTATTTTACATGTGGATGGAAACGATGGCATAATTCAAAGGAAAGAGCTATGAATTGGGGCTTTATTCACGGTATTATCCGGATATTTGTTTTCCTTAACTGCTTTCAGTTTTCAGACCTCAGAAATATTATCACTGAAAAGAGACTTGGGACAGATAAAAAGGCATATTTTGAAGCAAAATAGATATCGTTTTATACGGAGGACACATTGAAAAGTTGGAAGATCGCAAAATTCATAGTATCGTCCCTCAATATAATTGTGTTGATTATTCACAAATAATTTCATCTAAAAATGTGTCCTACTACCAAACGGCAAAGACTTTCCCGACAGACTGTTATACAAATACAAATAATAAACGCTGACAAAGTCTGTCTAATCCCAAATGGTCACTAGACTTTTGGACTTGCGTCGTCGTGCGCCGTGTGTCGGCCCCGCTCTTGGCCGCGAATAATAATAATAATTCACCGCATCTTTAAACACTTACCGCGTACACCAGCGTCAGGTCGACGGTGAAGAAGTTATTAGCAGTAAATCTTATTTTACGATGCAGCAGCCAGAGCGCGAAACTGTCCAGCTGAGAGTGGGAGCAAGAACAAGAATTATTATTGTCCCAATACAGTTAACCTGACTGATCGCCAACGCCTGCATATGTAATGGTGTAATGTATTCCGAGCTAGTTCTAGCGACGTGTCCGTCTATCAATCACGCAAGCACTATCTAATGCTATGACTATATACCATTTGCCCGCAGACGCCATCGATGCCGCTGACATTCTGTGCATTGATCGCTGCCGCCGTCAGGTAGGCCTGTATATTGATGCAAATATAACCAGCTGAATTCCTCATCATCCAATCGACTCCAATCGTCCAACCTACTACTCTATCTCCCATCTCATTTTACCTCCTCCACCGTCTGATGCGCCACAAACGCCGTCAGCCCGATCTTCGCCGAATTCTGCATCGACCAAAAACCCACAAACACTATCGTCACCACATTCTCGCCGCCCACGCTCACCGCCGCCAAATACCCCACCAGATACAGCTGACTCAGCAGCAGCGTAAAATCGTGCGTCATCCGCACCAGAATCACCCAGCCCATGCTGCCGCTCATCTCATCAATCATGCCGGCCAGCGTCTTAAACGACTCCAACCACACGGCCACCATCTCCCTGCTGGCCTGCGTCTCCCCCTTGACCCGCCGCAGTCGCTCCATCAGCGCCGCCTCGCGCAACCCCCTAAACCTGTCGCGCATTATAAACATCCTCGTGCACAGCGACCACGTCAGCAGACCCATCGTGAACTGCTCGATCTGGTTCATCATCACGAACAGCAGGAAGCCCATGCCCAGCTCCAGCCGATTGTACACCAGCACGCAGATCAGGCCGGCCCACAGCAGGTGGAAGTAGGCCAACGTGAAGCCCATGTACCACATCAGCTGCGAGCGCCTGCGGCAATTGTTCTCGGCCATTCGGACGCCCAGCGAGCGCTCCATGCGCTCGTCCATCGTCGCGACGCGATTGTAGAAGTCGATGGTGTGCTGACGCCGCACCAGCTGATGCAGGACCATCAGCGGAAAGGCGGTGTTGGTGAAGGCCAGCTCGAAGGTGGCGATGATGCCCCACAGGTAGCCGTTGTTGAAGCGCCGGTTCATCGTGCCCTCGGAGCGAGCGAGGCGGGAGGCGGTGGCGACGGCGGTGATGAAGCCGACGGCGCCGCAGATGGTGTAGGCGGTGGCCCAGCGGGTGGGTTTGACTAGGCGTCGGCAGACCCAGAAGGGCGCGATGCCGAACAGGGTTTCGACGTGCAGCTGGAAGCGGACGGCGTCGACGATGTGCATGGTGACGGAGGAGGATTGGAACTGTGTGCGGTGTCCTTGGACGGCAGGTCGATGATAGGGTACGAATGACTACTACTATTGCGCATCGAGCGAAGCTAATCGTCATCCTTACCACATTTGTCATACACGCACCTCGGAGAGGCCATTCAACTAATTAGATCCTACGCTCTGATAAGGGTTGGTAATCGATAGCCCATGGTAGTAATGGTATAATTTACTTACCATATGATGCATATCGTCATCAATCGGTGGTGCGTTTGAGCCACGGACAATCGCGTATCCGCATCGGTATGCCTGATCCCAATGGAATTGATTGTTATTTAGGTTTTAATGAAAGAACCATAACCTTTTCTAAGGTACTCAATATATTGCGGCTGTATTGGATAACATGTTCTGGTTGGAATAATATGAATACAATGAAATTAGCATTGTGGTGCATAGTTCGTGAATCAATAAAAAATCCTTGGTTCTTTTTTCGACACGGTCCTTATGACAAATTGATGTCAATTTGATCAGATGGTAGTTGTAGATTGTTGTATAAAGATGTGAAACGTGTCAACATAGACAAAACATTCCAAAAGACCATGGCTATCATTGGAACATGGATTTAGAAATGAAAAAAACGATAAATTAGTCCACTCGGAAATTATGGTCAAAGGATGGAAATATCTATATTTATTTTTTTTATTATTTCGTGAATTGCGTATACAAACCGCAATTTGAATACAGATGAGCGATTCATGGCTTAAAGGTACGCAACTCGAACTTTTGACTTTCGGTAGGAGCTTGTCTTCTTTATAAAGAAAATCAGTATGATTAAAATAGAGGCTAGCTATACACATACAATTGAAATTGCGATTCATTATCGTTAATATATCATTGTTCTGTCGCGTGTAACTAAATTTTGTGTGTTGTGAGCGCCAAGAAACGATTGCCGCCTGTATGATGAAAAACGAATCAATAACGTGGTTATCCCAACGATAACACTACGCAACATTTTTCGGAAACAATTAAAACCTAACTTTTCTGGTCATCATCATCTACATCCATTTACCCCAGGAAGGAGTGTTGGGCGGCTGTATTTGAAAATACGAAGCTTTTACAGGTTATTATACTGTTGATAGGCACCAGTATATCAACAGGGCAGTTTCACTCAAACAGGAGCTTTTACTAGAACGAAATCAGCGCT
>JANTBZ010008557.1:0-14318 GCA_024741255.1 Exechia fusca
CCGGTTAACCGAAATTGCCAAAATTTCAATAACCGGTTTTCGGTAATCCTAAAATGGGCCGATTAACCGGTTAACCGGTTAACCGGTTAACCGGTTTGCATTCACTAATTCTGTCGTTGCGATTATTCGATGCGATGAAAAATCTCATCGAAAAATTACAACGGTATAATAAGTTCCCGAGTCACCGACGCGTTGCAGTGAGCCACAAATAAGTTATGCGCATCACAAATATTTCGACAAAAACGCTAACTAATTTTGTATATTTTTTAATGTCGCTAATAGGTTAACAGTTAACATGCACTATCGATACTGAAAATCTTTTCCGCGGTATCGATACCAAAAAAGATTTCAAAATCGACCAAACACACTATTTTTTTCGATGCGCTCAAGAACTCGCTGGCGCTAATGGGTTAACAATATCATACAAGTTATAGTTGACTTATGGTCGTCATATGTGCATATTTTCATCACATTTGGTTCGCTGGACGTCGTCCAATGATGCGAAAACGACATACCAAAGATTATCATTTAATATAGAAAACGCCCTCTGTCAGAATAACCAGTAATTATGTGTAAACATACTTTGGGTCAACACCCACACTACACTATTTATTTCACCTTAACGGAGGATCCGTTAATAAATTATGAGCATTACAAATAACAACGCCAAAATTAAACCCCTTGCATTCGTCAACGGACAAATTAATTCGCAGTGAATTCGTCCGATCCTTGCCAATTAATCGGTGTATCTCCGACCAATGGAACGAGCTCTAGTAAAAGCAATTGAAGTCGACAAATTCTTATTGCCAAAAACATCGAAGATTTGGGAAAAAATGTATTCCAGCAACGAGGAAGGTTAAAGATACCATTAAAAAAAACAGAATTGTAGGTATTCCGGAAAGCTCGAAACTTTTGTCAAAATCGAATGTTTTTGTTCTGTTAAATGGGCAAATAATCATAAAAAGAATACCATTTTATATTCCATTTCATTTTTAAAGATTGCCGAACAGGTTCATGAGTTATTGAATTTCAAAGTTATGCGTTATTTTAGAGACCTACTTTATTTTTCACTATGACAGTTTTTTATTAACAAATTAAACTGATGAATAACTGGCCAGTGAATTACACTCGTCCTGGCCAATTATTCCTTCCAACATAGGAACAGAAGGAAGTTGTTGAAAAATGTATTTTTGATTGATCTTGATTCTTCTTGCTGCGAATCAAACTTTATCATTCTGACTTCTGATTTCTTCACCCCTTTCCAGCTCTTCTCACCCTCGAACGCTCCAACCTCTCCGCCTACAATCTCCACACCCGATTCGCGCTCACCGTCGCCGACCCATCGGGCAACGGCCAACTCGACATCTACATCCACTACCCGGGCACCCGCTTCCACAGCACTCCGCTGGCCGTCAATCTCGTCGGCAACCTGCTCGCCCAGATGCGCCAATCCACCGCTGCTCCTCTGCACATCAGCACCTGGAGCACCGCCCTGCCGGTGCACTACCAGCAACTCGCCCACACCTACTCGGATCCGCGAGCGCCGGCTGAAGAAGCTGGACCAAATGCTGAGCCCCCCAAACCGGCCGTCTCCTTCGAATGGTTCAAATCCCTGATGCCCGCCGCCCTCTTCTTCTACATCCTACTCTTCGTCCAGATGCCCTTCGCCGAGACCAACACCGAATTCAAGCAACTCCAGATCATCCCGCCCGTCCTCTACTGGTCCGCCTACTATGCCTTCGATCTCGCCCTCCATCTCGCCGTCTGCGCGCTCCTGTTCGCCGCCCATTGCGCGTGCGACACCAATGGCGTGTACACGGCCGCCGAACACGCCCAGCTGTGCGGCTGGTACGCCATGTACGGCGTCGCCTACTTGCCGATGATCTACGTCGTCGCCCAATGCTTCGAATCGCTCAGCACAGTCTACTCGGCGTTCACCTATCTGTTCGTCATTCCCGTCATTCCCGCGTTCATCTTCACCATGTCCGCCGAGACGCTGGAGCGCTTCGGCGACTGGGTCGCCGTGCTTCTGGTTCTGCCCGACTATGCTCTGCGGCATGCGCTGATCGTGTGGCTGCAGACGCATCAACCCTACTCTGCAGATCAACCGCCGATGCCGGCCGGCGACGCAGGCGTCCTGAGCCTGTGCAAGGTGTACGTGTACATGGCGTGCGTGGCGCTGGCGCTGCTCGCCTGGCTGGTGCTGGTGCTGGAGAATATCTACGCGCGAGCGGTTGTGGTCCGGGTGCTGCACGCCTATCGGCCGATTGTGCGCCGATTGCGCGGCTGCCGTGGCGGCGGCGGCGCAACGGCGGCCAATGCCGCGGTTGGAGCCGAGTCCGAACGGATGCAGGCGACGGCAGCGGCTGCGCATCAGACGGCGGCCATCGAGGCGGAGCGCGACCAGACGGACGCCGTGTGCGAGGCACAGAAGCAGGCGGACTTTGCGATTGTGGTGTCGCGACTGCGCAAGCAGTACGACGATGGGCTGCTGGCGGTGGCGGGGGTGGACTTTACGGTGCGCCGGGGCGAGTGCTTTGGGCTGTTGGGCATGAATGGAGCGGGCAAGACGACGGCGTTCAAGATGATGACGCGCCAGCTGACGATTGGCGGCGGCAGTGTGTTCATCAATGGGCTGGACAGTCGGAGGGATGTGACGAGGTATAGGTTTGTGTTTGGGTACTGTCCGCAGGTGGATGCGCTGAACGGGTGGATGACGGCGTATGAGACGCTGAAGTATATGGGGATGGCGAGGGGAGTGAGGGCGGGGCAGGTGGATGGGGAGGTGCGGCGGTTGCTGGCGGATACGGACTTGGCGGGGTATGGGGATGTGCAGGTGCAGCGGTTCTCGGGAGGGACGAAGCGGAAGCTGAATGCGGCGATGGCGATGGTGAGTAGTGTGGTTGGAATTTGGCTTGGGTGACATTTTTTTTAATGAGAGGGTAAATCAATGGAAATCATCGAAATCTGAATTCGCCGATCTCTAGATGAAATGTTGAAAAATCATCGATAATCTCAAGAAATCAACATTTTTTTCATATTGCTTTCATTTAATAGGACGCAAATATAGATTCCGTTCCTCTAGGGCCTTGAATATACTAAAGACAAAACTTATGTCCCGGGAAAATCCGTGTTCTAGTGCCACCACTCTCAAATCGATAACATTTTCCGAAAGTGCCATCTTTTGAATGAGGAATAAAAAATTGTCATGACATTTCATAAAGTAGTTTGTAACACGCGGTTCATCAAATTCGGTCTAATTGAGAATAGAGCATTTCTATCCTAGCACTGTTTTCTGATGGGAAAAGTGCGGCTGGAGCCAAAACATGTCTCATTACGTGAGGTGCAGGTTCTTCCCCATCCGAAAACAAAAATGGCAATTGTTTCCCAAAACTCCGAACCTGCTATTTGGGCACCGAAAACGATGCGCGCAGTCGACGCCTAAATGTGTCGCTTACTGACGAAAACATCAATAAGTCAAACAAAAATGTTCGGAAACAGAAAAGTTTGGCAGCTTAATATTTAATAATTCCCTAAAGATATGAAACAATGTTTGATATACGATTTTGGGACTGCGAGAGCATTTTGCGGAGAAGGTGCCACGAAAACGCAAAAAACTGTCAATTGTCAAAATCAACAAAATGTCGATAATTTAATTACTCATTTGGCTCTCAGTGACTATTATCAATTTTCAAATTCAATATGGTGTCTCCAGGGAAAGATTTTTCGGTGTTTTTATGGGTTACAAAAGGTGCGCAACCCCTGAATTGAGATTGTTTCATCATATTTAAATAACGATATAACAGGCAAAGTATTAGAGATATCTTATTGAAATTGGTGTCCAACGTTACCTTCACCTTTCTCCCATGACTTTCTAAATTTATGGTACGCTATCGATAGTCCTTCACCATCCGCGTTGAAAACCATGACTTTTTGTGGCAGAATGAATCGCGAAAAATGGGGATTTTGCATGGGTTAGCGCTAAATACTTTTCGAAGGCGATCTTTATATTTCATGTTCGTTGGATTTGGACTATCGGTCTTGTAGAGGAGTGATGTAGAAACATATTTAATGTTGGGCTACGAAGCGAAATTTACCAGTACACCCGATTCTGTCTTTGTTTCACCGTTTACATGAATATTCACAAGTGAATCAAGCTCCCTAACCGCGAGAAAAGTCAGTGGTGAAAATCGTTCTTTTGAAAATGTGCTCGTACGCTTTTCTTACGGACGCTTCTCAAGAGAATCTCGTAAAATTGCTGGTCCGTCTCTCTGACATCGTTCTAACAAATACATGGAGGCAAAACTTACCGTGGGAGCTCCTTGAACGTTTTTTTTGGCAAAACTTGCCCCACTTTAACCTATTTTGAATACAAAATCTTATAACATTTTGCAGTGTTCCAAATAAGCCGCCCAACTCTCCGAGGTTTAATGAATGTATAGATGATGATGATAATATTTCGAATAAATAAATAATTGAAGAGATCTCTGAACGTTGATTTTCGAAATGTTACTTAAAACACGTTCTCCCTCCAGCAATCCGATCCGCTCATCGTGTTCCTCGACGAGCCGACGACCGGCGTCGATCCGGCGTCGCGCCGCTTCATGTGGGCCTGCATCCAGAAGTGCCAGCGCCAGAACAAGAACATCGTCCTCACCTCGCACAGCATGGACGAGTGCGAGTTCCTGTGCAATCGGCTGGCGATCATGAACCACGGCCAGCTGAACTGCATCGGACCCATTCAGCAGCTGAAGCGCGACTTTGAGCTGGGCTACGTGGTGACGGTGGTGCTGAAGCGCGTGTCCGCCGGCGCGGAGCGAGCGCAAGCGCTGAAGGCGGTCGTTGTGCAGCGCTTCGAGTGCGTGCTGGCCGAGGAGTACGGGGTGAGTTATATTTTAATTATTATACAAACAATTATAAAACGTCGAATTCTTCGGGAAAAAATAATTTTAACTTGAATCAAACACTAAATGTTTTTTTTGCCGTAATAGTTTGCGGAATACCTAATATTAAACATAAAATTAATTAAATATTAACTCTCATCCGCCGTTGGGGTCTAAATAGACCCTATTTGTTGATTCTTCCTACTTTGAATGGCTACAGAACGTGAACGGTTCATCAATACTCCTTTGCTATAACGTTTTTTGGAATGCTCTTTCAAAATAACATATTCATCACCACCGTTAGATGTCGCTGGTGGGATTTACAAAACAACTTACGAATCCGCCGTTGGGGTATAAATAGACCCTGCATCGTAAACGACCTGAAATATTCGAGTCGCAGTTTCTACACGTGAAAGTAGACACAAAATAATGATATATGTACGTGTGTAAGGATTTTTGCAATTGCTACCTGTGGCGGAAGATATTAACAGTTCAAGGCATAATTGGTGAATTCTTTATAACCAGGAAATATATACAGGGTGCGCCATCTGTTGCGATACACTTTGATTCTTGAATAACTTCTGATGAGGACAACTTGTTCTGATTATTTGTTCACACGAACTTAGTTTGTTCCTGTCTATTTTATGTCCACCATGCTTAGAATATAATATCCAACAAATAACTACCTTTATTTTGTATGCAACAAAATGCCTTTTGTCGTGCATTTTTCATCACATTTTCCAGCTTATCGGTTGTAATAAGCAATATTTCCCGGTGAATATTAGCTTTGAGATGAGCTATGATCTGCGGCTATATCTATACTACTTGTTCACTCACAAGATCATACAAATTTCACGGTGTTGTTAGTGGAAATAGGTGTCAATAGCACCTGTTGGTCTTTATCCTCTCTCGGTATCGTCGATTCTTCCTTGCACTGACAATTCTTAAGTTGAAATTTACACTACTTGTCCGAAATTTAAATCTGGAAAACGAATACTTGCTCATGTTTACTACATTCTCTCATGTCCATTCCATCTCGTTCCAGAACCAAATGTGCTTCCGAGCGCAGAACACCAATCCGCTGTGGTCGGACATTTTCGCCGGCGTCGGCGAGCTGAAGCGCGACTTTGGCGACATCGTCGACGACATCAGTCTGTCCGAGTCGTCGCTGGAGGACATTTTCCTGAAGATTGCGCGCGACACGCACGAGCGTACGGCCCAAGTGGTCTGATCGTGTAATACATCACGATAACCCGATGATATATATCTATTTGTGTACACCTATACTCTGTATTAATTTATAAAGCTTCGTAATCGAGAGAAAGAAAGATAGAACGAGTCGGTGAGTACGCAACAACGAAATACCAAACTTCTTAAAAACTAATTTTCTAATGGTTTTCGTGATATTGTACGCCGCTGTTTTACTGTGCTCTCAGACTTGAAAAATAAATGTTACGTAACTTAAACGAAGTCGAAACTCAGTATACTGCTTTTTTCTCGATCAAATGTCTCGGCCAACGAATACATAACAATCACATTCTACATTTCACCGGCGAAAACATTGGTTCAAAATTCAAAATTGTTATTTATTCAGCATTCGATAAATCCTCTTCTGCAGTCCTTTCGAAATGACGACCCCCTGCTTCACAGCGCCCAGGTTCTTGAACTTGTTCAACCTCGATCTGAACACCTTCTGCAACAACGAGAGCATGGTCAAGCACTCGCACCGGATGCTCCTGTTGTGCGGCGTCGTGACGATTCTGTACAACAGCTATCACACTCTGGTGAACATGACCGATCCGGAGCCGGGCATCACGATGCACTCGATGACGGGCCACCGCTACTTCCGCGACCATCCGCGACTGAACATCAAGCTGAACGAACTGGACACGATCGTGTACGCGTACTCGGCGTACTCGGCGTTGATTCTGATGTTGCACCTGTACACGGAGAACACGGCCGGTCAGATTGCGTACCTCCAGACCACCGTGGTGCTGCGCATTCTGGTCTGGGTGTGGGACATCGTGAAGGCGTTGATCCGGAATGATGGCGGCACCACCGACAATACGCTCGCCTTTGTGGTGATCCACGCGGCCACGCTGCTGCTGCTGATGATCTCGTTGGTGTGCCACACGCATCGACATGCGAGCATTTGTGCGGTGGAGAAAATCGTGCCGGCCATTGTCGAACAAGTGCAAGCCCAAATCGCTGCGCCGGCCGCTTAGACAAAACTTGTGGAACTTGGGACTTTGGATATGAATAATAATAGAATGGATTTTATTAGCTATGCTGAGGATGTTTTTGAGTTTGTATGGTTTACCTGATGGTTCATGAGAATGGTGTCGGACAAGATTGTTCCATTTTCGTTGAGTTAGGTTGATGAAGACGATCAGGAAAGTTCTCCCTTTCAATCTCTGTCGGAGAATGACTTCGATGATTGCAATCCATAAAGCACACCTATAGAAATGCGCCCATAACACGATTTAATCTCAAGATTTTAACCATGATTCCTATGTTGCATCGATGACCGCACATACATTTTAATTTTTCAGAAGATTGATTTGTGTCTAAGCAAACTGATCGATAGTAATGTCTCGTCTAAAATAACAATATCAAAAACAAACCAAATCGCAAACACGTTCGGTCGCGCATTCACTATTTATTCAAAATTGTCCAAATCTCCTCCGTTCATTCAAAATTGCCTAAATTGCCTCCGATCAAAATTCCAAAACTGTGCCGATGAAGTGTACCGAAAAATCCACCGCTTTCGGACTTTTATTCAGGGCCGATGTGAAAGAACTGGACCTCGTTTGCAACAATGGATTCATGATCAACTTCTCCGACTACATCCTGATGTTCTGTGGAGTGGTGGCTATTGTGTACAATGGTAACGAAATGGTAAAGAACATGACCGAACGCTCGTCCATCAGTACCATGCACTCGCTGACCGGTTGGCAGTTCTTCATGGATCATCCCCGATTCAATTTCAAGCTCAAGGAAGTGAACACCGTCCTCTATGCGTACTCCGTGTACAGTGCCATGAGTCTGATGTTCAACCTCTATTCGGGCAACATTGGCGGTCAGATGTCGTATCTTGAGTCGACCGTGATTCTGCGAATTATCACGTGGATGGCGGCTGTCGCGAAGGCCTTTATTCGCAACGACGGTGGCGGAAGCGAGGAGGCTGTGACCGATATCTATGATATTGTGCAAGCGGCGATAATGATTTTCTTGATGTTCACTTTGATGTGCAACGCTCATCGGCATTTCAGCAGTTGCAGCTGAGCACATCCGCATTTGGTACATTATTCGGAGCCCGTAATACAGCACGATTATAAATCAATATATTGTGTTGGTTTTTTTCTATGTTGCATTAAAACGAAGAGTCGACTAAGCTGCCTTTCCACTGGGACAATTTTTCTTGTTAATTGTTACAAACGCTAATTGATCAATGATTTGACAAATTGCACCAGTTGAAAGGCAGCTCTAGCTGCCTTCGAAAGAAGTCTGCTTGAGTTTATATGAACAGTTCATATTTATGAATACTCAATTCTGGTATATGTGTTCGCATAAATATCAAATTTGTATTACCCTGTCCCAGTAAACCGTTTTTATCCGTTATATGTCTCAATTGACCATTCAAAACACACAAAAATCGCATCGCGTCCCAGTGCAGACGACGGAACGTTAAAATCTAAATTAAAAAATATTCGTAACAAATTCGACAGCAATGTCCCAGTGTTTCAGTAACCAGCCCCTGTATCTGTCGTTGCTCAAGAGCCACGCCGAGCAGCTGGGCAATGTGTGTAATTTCTCCGGCCACATCCTGATGGTCTGTGGCTTGATGGCTCTGCTGTACAACGGCAACGAAATGGTGAAGAACTTGACCGAACGTTCGACCGTCAGTACGATGTACTCGCTGACCGGTTGGCAGCTCTTCGTAAATTATCCCCGTTTGAATTTCAAGCTAAAGGAAGTGAATACCGTCGTCTATGCGTATTCCGTGTACAGTGCCATCGGTCTGATGGTCAATCTGTACACGGGCAACATTGTCGGTCAGGTGGCGTATCTGGAGGCGGCCTTGGCATTGCGAATTATCACGTGGGCGACGGCCATTGTGAAGGCCTACATTCGCAATGATGGCGGCAGCGACGAAAAGTTGACGCTTTTCGAAATGGTGCAACCGGCGATAAATCTGTTCTTGATGTCCACTTTGATGTGCAATACTCGTCAGCATATCAGCAGTTGCAGCTGAGAGAACATGAATATGTTGAACTGTTTTTGATGTCCTTAATACAAATATAAATTATAACGAATGTTGTCTTGTGTTTTCAATGTATCTGGAAATGGGAATTTGTATTAATATTAATAGTGTTCAGTCAAGATTCATATATTGCGATTTTAGTGTGGATTATTCAAAAAAGCATAGCATAAATGTTTAGGAGCAATCTATATTTATGAATATTTTGTGTCATGGTAAACGAGAACTTATGAAAACAAATATTTTGAAAAATGTCCTAAGTCGAAACGTCTCCGTTCGAATATATTTTCATAGGTAGACGAATAGATCTAGTCTGATGGTAGACGTACAAATATTGGGTTGAGCATGAAGTACCAAAGTATCCTCTGTAGTCAATGTTTAAAATCAGGGTTAATTTCCTGTATTGTGGTGTTCATCTTCGACAAGCGCTCACAATGTAATACATCATCCATTCACAAAACTGTTTGAGACCATTTTCAAGTGGAGATTTCTTATTATATAATATGTTGCTATCCGATGGACACAAAGCAATTACATCGAAGTGGAGCTACTCCTCCGTCGAATAATAGAATACTTTAGGCTCAACCCAATATGTGAAACAAGTAGTTAAACTTTAAATATTGACTATTGAAAACGAGAATTATGTTTTTTTTCTGTAAAATATGGTACAAATACCTTTTCACCATCAATATTTCTCTCATATGATTTTAAAATACTTCTTTATATCGCGACTTGATCTATTGTTATTGTTACTCACAAGAGGACGACACGCAGTTGAAGTAGCGGATCAAATATAATAATAATACACGTTTGACGAGACTTGAGCGCTGGTTTGAGAAATATGGACAAAGATTGGCGTATCCGACTAACAGAATAAGGCAACAACATGTCTAAAATATTTCCTCCACTGCCTAATTTTCCTCCACAATCATTCTGCATCGTCAAATATGCGTAGTTTAAAATGTTGTATAGTTGAGCGATAAGAAGTATTTCTACATATTTACATTTTCATCGTCTGTCTCAGCAAACCGATTTTCCGTTATACGTCCGAATCAACCATTCAAAACACCCAAAAAAATCGCATCTGTCCCAGCGCAGACGACGGAACGTAAAAATTGCTAATATTTATACAAATATTTTAAACAAATTCGACCACAATGTCCAAGTGCTTCAACAACCAGCCACTGTATCTGGCGTGGCTCAAGAACAACGCCGAGCCGCTGGGCATGGTGTGCAACAACGTGGTGATGACCGATGTCGCCAAATATGTGGTCGCGTTCCTCACCACCCTGTACTTCATGTACCATCTGCGCGAGCTCATCCGCAACCTGACCGTGCGCTCGTCGTCGATGACGCTGCACACGCTCTCCGGCTACAAGTATTTCGAGGACAATCCCGAGATGAACCTGAAGCTGAAGGAGCTGAACACCATCTACCATGCGTTCTGCATATACGCCAAGTTTGGTTTGCTGCGCGACATGGCGCAGAACGATGTACCGGGCCAGATGAGTTACCTGCAGATGAGCGTCTTCGCGCGCCTCTTCAAGCTGGGCATGACGCTGACGATTTGGGCTATTCGACACGACGACCCGGAGCAGCAGAGGACCTCGTACGTGCGCGACATGGTGCAGACGTTGGTGCTCGGGTTCATTTGGGCATCGTTGGCGTGCACCGGACATAAGCATTTCTCCAGTTGCTCGTAGAGAGGTGCCTTTTTCCAACGTATATTTTGTTCCAATATTTAGATGTGCTACTGTGTTCAGTGCATTATTGCTCGCGGAAGTTTAACAAAATTAACGATGTCTATTAAAATGGCTCGCGTGTGAGTTTCGGGCGAAGCACCGAAGTAAGCAAGTTGAAGAGGTCATTGTGGAATGGATTGTGATGTTTGCTGTGGTACAAGTTAAACATTTTTGGTATAATACGATACGAAGCAAAACTTTCTACAACGCGAGACCAAGTTCAAGTCGAAATAGAATCAACACTACCAGATTTTGAGAGCCGATAATCTTTTGATGATGATGTGTTCTCATTTCTCAGATATGCAACCATACTATGGAATTAATCAATAGGGCATAATTAATATAAATATTTTATAAAATAAAATCGATTATTACTACCAGAGGTCAACAATCAAGATGAAGTTCAAAATGTTCAGTTCTTGTTCAACAAAACAGACTTTGTTTATTCAAATATTGCTCATACAAGTTTCGGACATCGAGGCAACGAAACTAGGAATTCCAATTCGGTTGATTGCTTCGTGTATGATGAAGATCTCTCGCGGAGAGTCCATTGAAATGGATTGATATTTCATGTGTGGTTACAAGTGGATAGTCGTAGTATGTAATGTAGTGATTAAAATTAGCCCGCTCGCGCTCACTCGATCGCGGTGGCCACCGACGAGTCCACCATCCTCAGCTTGGTGGTGTCGGCCGCATTGATGTCCTGCACCGTCTTACGGTCGAGTTCCACCGGTCGCACCATGTACAGGCCAGCCTGGCAGTGGACGCAGCGCGCCTGGTCCAGCAGAAAGATCACCTTTGGCACGCGTGCACGGCACAGAAATACAACGATAAATATTAGGTCTAGTATTGAAATTAGATCTTATGCACGCGATCTTCAAACTGATCAAACTATGCGTTATTTCAAATGGTATATAAAACCATTAAAACATGAATGGCGTATTGAATTAACATATGTGTGTTTTTATATATTCTCGAAAAAGACTGATATTTTCGATTTTATGCTTTCTGCGAACGCGCCCTAAATGATGCATTTTTCGATATATGGATATAATTTGCGATATAATTGAACACACAAGATTATTTTGTATTATAATGGAGAGGATTTGTGCATAATTTTATTCCCATCAATTTGAAGATATTCACATTTTTGTAAATCACTCCCATGTCAAATTATGTCCTTTGAACCAAGGACGAAACACTTCACATACAAAAAATACTCATTCCGTGATTGGTTGAGAGTTAAGAGGTCATAAATTTGCATCAGAGTGTCTTAGATCAATACGCAAATACGCAAAGGAATGAACATGAACACAACACAAATCCATTTTATAAAAAAATTAAATGGTTTGTAATTTTTTCCGATCGATCGTTTTCACATACAGTGGTGGCACCATACTTACGAATGCTCACTAGCTTTTAGGCATGCGTTTGCGGTGAACACTTTCTTCAAGAATATGTCCGTCTGCTATTCGGGAAACAAACTGAACGAATGTTCATCATAAAAATCATCTTCTGCCCTTCATATAGCTTCATACATCTGTGTATGGGGAATTCTTCTGGAATTATAATTACGAACAAAATATGATTCTCTCGACGATTTGTCAAAGTATCATAAATTATCATGTTATCATTAGTAAAAAGACACTGGATTGGTCTCAAGATTTTTTTTCAGTCTGTTCTGTAAAAATCACATCACTACTGCTTTGGTCGTGATCTTGAACATAACAAGTAATTTGGCTATGAATGCGTCCAAGACAGGGTTAGGCAATTGTTGGAATCCAAGCCTTGTAAGGCCTCCGCTGTTCTGTAGAACATTGGTGAAATACGACCGAGCGCTACCATTATTTGATGTTTTTCGGAATACTGAAGCATCCGGAGTTTTTTGCATGCGAATTTGTGCCTATGGAGTTTCCGTAGCAGACTCAACAAATCAGAACTTCAGGATGAAAATTACACGACCAAACCAGAGTTCTATCGAACAAATTAAATTTAATGCTGAAGAAGTTTGACGGATTTAATACGATTTTAGGCAAAATTCTTCAGCAACAAATTGACTTGCTTTTGAGAGAACTCTGGTTTGGTCGCGTGGTTATTATTGAATCTCTGGTTTGTTGAGTCTGTTATGTAAACTTCTTGGGGTGAGGAGAATTTGACATAATTGCATCATTACAATTTGTGTTTGTGTCCACAGAAAACATCGATTGACGAGAAAGAAGCTATTTTTACGGATATTTGTATGTACTTCATGCGACCGGGTTAGTACAGCGTTGCGGCCGTCCAGATGAAGTCTCTAATAAATTGGTGCAAGTGCAAAGTATGCCGAAAATATGTCGAGAGGTGATAGAAGTTGAGGGACATCTTAAAACATGTTGGAAAAAGACAACTTTTCCCATCGAGAAAACATTCTGCCTCTTATTCTCTGTCCGATCAATTATGGTGAATTTTCACTTCTAAATTCAATTGAGAGGCCGTGGTTAACATTTTGCATAATAAATGTTTGCAAAGGGCTTACGCAGTGATGACGGAACATTTCTGCTATTTGAAAAAAATGATAATCGGGCTCTATCTTCTGCCTGGCTACAAAACTGTTTAGCGATTTCTCATGCCTCTAATTGTTTGACCGCAACTGTATATCTCGTGAACGCTCGATCCAATCTGTATAAGCTAGATGTGCCATTGGAAAGGTCCGTATGATCAAAACATCGGTACAAGAAACCTCGCGCTGAAACCGGGAGGCCTTGAATACTAGACCTAATTTGTATTAATCTCACAATCGCACTCACGCACGCATTTTCGAGGTGGGCGCACGGACGCACAATCATTATATGAAAAACAAAACTCCCATCCAGAACACTCACATTCGGATGTTGCGCACACTTTTGCGTCAGTCGCCCGAAGAAGAAGCGACCGCAGGCGGAGCAGAAAAACGCACTCGACTCGCGTTCGCAAATGCACGCGGACGTCGATGGATGGCTGAAGGGGGCTGCAACCGAAACGGCGACAGCATCGTCCGGCGATGAGCAGTCCATCGATTCCAGAGACTGGCGACGTGCCGTCGGAGGGGCGGCCTCCCCGCCGGCGGAGCCGATCAGCAGAATGGGATAGCCGCATTGGCGGCTGGAGTGCTGGGTGTTGGATTTGAATTTCTTGGTCTTGGCGGCGGACATGATGAGGAATCTCCGTTGTTTTGTTTCGTGTGTTGGGTGCTTACGGGGGCTGATTTCGCTTTATTTTGCGTCGTTTTTGAACGTGACCGACCCAGAGAGCGCGAATTTTACAAGTAACCGTAAATTTGTGTTTTGGCACAAGAGAATTTGTTGGTGTGGTTATTCCAGTGCTGCCGAAGTGATACTTTCTGTAGTTCGCCGGAATGTATGCTCGACGTTCGAAAATGATCGATGCATTTTTCGAAGTGGCGGAGAAAATAAT
>JANTBZ010008668.1:0-14313 GCA_024741255.1 Exechia fusca
AAAACATAAATAATAATCCACAAAATAATTTCAGAAGATCAAAAAACACGGATGATGGATATTGATGATAACCTAGAGATACTTATATATACATATATTTTTTAAATTGCTGAGATATGTTTTTGGTTATGCGAAAGCTCGTAGTAAAATGTCTGTCGCGCGAACTCAAAATCAAGCAATATAAAAAAATGTTGTTATGCCAAAATTCTAAGAAATTAGTGAATATTTTATGTCTTCAGGTCTCTAAAGAATGCTCGCTGGGTAGAGCCTTATCAGCGAAGAAAAAAATGCGTAGAAAAAATACATATAAAAGTTGTAAGATCGTCATATTCGGAGTATCGTCTTTCAATGAAACTATGTTGATTATTATTCAAAAATAATAATTGTTCTTCAAAATCGAGTGTTTTACTACCAAACGATACGAATTGTCCAGCCCTACTATTAGTTTGCGTTAGCATAGCGATTTATCATGGTGTGGAAATTACCCGTTAGAACTACGCCACCTGGGGACTAGAAGAAGAGTTGAATTCCTTATCAATCTCATGTTTTATCAAATCATCTTTTACCATCACTCAATGCACACAAATGCATTGACCGAATGCGAATAATACGTCAATTGTAAGTAAGTACATATGTATTCTCTTTACCCAATCCAGAGTACAGACACATGAAAACATAATTGTGCCTCATTTGTTCGCCCATAACGTGCACTCTCGGTGTCCGTACAACCACTATCAAAGTCAGATAAAATATGTATGAAGAATGATTTTACTTGGGCAAAAGTGCCTTGATACTAAAGAAAATACTAAAGAAGTGCTTTATATAAACCACGAAAATATAAAAATATAAAATATGCATCGTCGTACAACGCACCGGTCATGCTTTCGTCGTGCGGTCGCCCGTTCTATCCAGATGACACCTTTCCAGATGACACCTGTTTGACAACGATTTCACCGATGATTGAATCCGTTGTCATGTCCACGTGCACCATATGTTCAACGGTCCATCGCTCGCAACACAACAAATCGCGATGGGCGACTGTCGACTGTCGACTGTCTCTGCTCACGCAACAACCGTTTTCAGATCGTTGCGCCTCACGCTCGTCCTGTTAGACCACAACATGATTATCACATCGAACGCGTTGGAGCGCTGGAGAAAACACTGACTGCTATAAATACAAAAATAAATCGTAGAACAAGTTATTCGAAATAATGGGGAATTGCAAAAGTTTAGCTATAAATAGTCTGATGGTGCTAAGATCAGACTAATATTCCACAAATCGTGTAATGCGTACGTAGACTTTCTTCAAACCCATTATTTTTTATTAAACGAATAACTTTCGAAGTCATCGATATTTCCGACATATGATTTGGAGTTTTCTCCGACAACTTTCATGCTAATAAACTTTTATAAAATTGAGTGAACAAAAAATTGAAGCATCAATTTATTGTCTCCTGGATTTCAAAACAATGAAAAACAGTTAGTCCTAAAATTACCACCCTGAAAAAACACACTCCCACACGAGTGTGTTTGTTAGGATAATTAGTATGAGTATCAAAATCGAAATAGAGCAATCAAGTTATTTGCAAAAACTGGTTTGGAACAATAGTCCGGCGTTATTGATGGAATGTATCGTCGAGCCATTTTGCGTTGCGTTGATGAATTGAACGCTTGGAGGAAAGCTGCACTTCTGCACATTTGTTATGTACATTTAATGTGTTTCTTTATTTCCATTGGCGAATATGTACGCAGGTACACTTTTAATATGTACGCATGCGATTTTATTACACACTCTGCCTTTGTTTGTGTGTAGGTGTATTTGTGCATCATTAGAACTCAACATCTGCCTGCAAATGTGTATCGTGTAATAATGACCGTTGAAATTATGACCCTTTCTTTTCGTTTTTTAATTTGTGCTCATGATGCAAACGGAAAATTATATCGCTCAAAATTATTCATCGATTTCAATAAATGTGTCCTCGTCCAATCTTCCGAACCTGGAACCTCGAAATGATAACGGGAAGTATGAGTTGGCGTGAAACAGGGCTTACTCGTCCAACGCGCAACAAGCGCACATCGTTTGGTTGAAAAACAAAAGCTAAACGACCGGTATGTGTGTTTGACCGAGTTAGCGTGAAATGGCGTGCGTACGTGACGGTTTGCATCTGTCCCGACCAGCCAACAGGAAAAAACGTCGCTGCCAAACAGTCATGTCGTCTTTGTTGTCGGTCAACAACGAAGCATAACGTTGTTGACCGACGACAAAATAATGTCGAACAGAATCTGGATACAAAAATCTACTTTTCAGGAATCGTTCGAATACATGATGGGGCAAGCGTCTTTCCCCAACATGACACTGAACAGAAAACAATGGTCTTGATTTTGATAAATATCAAGCAAAATAAGATGCTCTATAAGAAGTGAAGTCTAATTGGAACGACTCAAATCTCAGAATAGAAGGGAATGATGTGTAATTTTAATTATATGTGATCGTGTGGAAGATACCCAACATCATTTCACCATCATTTCATACCCAACATCCTTTCGCTGTGATGGATCAGCTAACTGCCTAATTAATTTAATATCTTTATCCTGGGCATTAATTAGCTGTTGTCTAGATCCGTATGTGGTACACGTAATTCGAGCACGTGCGTGTTGCAAGCGCCAGGAAAAGCACGAACGAACGATGGCACACGCTAAATCGTCAAATCTCTACGGTCTCTACGGCCGAATTGCGTCTTATCGTGATTAAGGCGCTGCGATAAAGTTCGCACGTATATGATGATATGTGCTCGACTTTTTAGGATTGGACGTATCGCTATGCTCGAGGAAATTATCACAGGCTCGGTGTTGGGTAATTGGGTTTGTCATGTGGAGCACGGTGCGGAAAACCGGTCGAAGCTGGAGCCCGGTTGTCCTCGATGTGACCTGTCACGTCCCTGTGCACTCATGTGCGAAGCATGTGCTTATGTTGTGAATTGTGACCTACCGTGCTTTTCTCTGTGTTATCGCCAACATCTAACGTAATGTTGATTCGTGACGTGTGCTTGTGTGTGGAAGCACCGACGAGGGTTCGGTGGTCCGAGGTCCGAGTGTAGTTGGAGTACTTAATATGTATAATTAATTCAAATAATCACATATACGCCTTGTCGGAGCTCGGGTGACGGAAAGGCAATTTGCATGATTGTTGTTTTGTTCAACATTTATAGCCCTGGCGTAATGTTTTTTTGTCGTCGAAGGATTCTATTCAAGATGATAGACTTGTTTCGTTTGAATAAGTCTATGTATGTCTTATGATTCCGGTAGAATTGCAATATATTTCGTCGTCTCTAATTTATTCCGTGACACAGTGAACACACACGTGCTCATTCGAAAGTTATGCGCTTGTAGCTGTAGTCAGTGTCTTAGTTTTCTGCTGGAGTGCCGAGCACTTGAAACCTCTTCTACTCATAGTGATGAGTATGTGCACTTAACACGAAGTGAACTTTGACAAAGCGAACTGTCTAACTCAACTGAAACATACATGTAAAGCTCACGGTATTCCGTGTGTCGCTCGAAATGAAAGTAACGTATTCGGCTGTGGACGAATCATCGAAGATTTATACACTGGTCGACATGAGTGACTATACTATCTACAACATCTTGTCAACAGAAGATTACCATGACAAATCGCGGTGTGATTGAGCTCTCTTGATGCGGTTGACATCCGTGTTGGTATTCCCTTCACGGACACCTGTTTGACATTGATTTAGCGCTGATTGAAGGTGATGCCGTGTGCGCGTAATCAATCAAACGGATGACCGCAGGTGCACGTCGCGACCTATGCGTAAGTCAACATGCACTAATTTGCCATAGATTACTGAAACTCATCACTCTCTAACTCTCTATATCTATGCTGGTAGCTAAGAGATAACTGGCTTCTGATTGGTTGGATTTTTGAATATTTGCCATTGATATTCTAGTAGAATCCAAGAAAGTGCGAGAGCGTACATGCTTTACACTTTGCAACTAACTTGTTATGACTTTGTGACTAGCTTGCTAGCTTATTAACAACTATAGCTTGTTATCACTTTGTAACTGGCTTGATAGCTCGGTACAGTAATATATAACAATGGTTGAAATATCCGCTTTTCGGGCCCAACATCAACATAATAGTCAAATTAGTGGAATTCCACCACACCGTCATGCAGTTGCACCCTCGCACACTGAACGCAATAATGTGTAAAATCGGGCATCCCAAACATAGAGAGAGAACCCAGAACCCCGAGAACCCAGAAATTGAGTTTGGCATAATATCGGTAGTGCTATTCGGCCGCGTCTGTACCTTACACATCAGATACAGAAGCAGATGTTCATTGAACGACTATTGCGGTTAACTTTCCCTTTTTCGCACTGTTCCAGCAAGTGCCCGGAATTCTGCGAAGTAGTTATTCTGTGCATCATATTGAACCGTTGTTCTCCTCGATTCTGTATGTATCTATGTCACATTGTATAATCGAAATAGTTTCCGACGCTCGACCGCTCCTCCAACTAGCACATTCGGATGTGTTAGATTGTGTTTCAAGTAATAGTTGTTCGATTGTTTCGATTTATTTGCGAAGAAGTAGTTTTGTTACAGTACTTAGCAGGGTAAGGTGGGGCAAGATTTGCCATGAAAGTTTGAGGAGTTTTCACGTGTGTAATTTTGAATCAATTTTAAAATGGTAAATGCAATCGATAGACCATTTATCTGGCTATATTTTTGCTGAACATTATTGCCCCGTATCGGGTCTATGCTCCAAGCTATACTCCATAAACCGAGAGCATGTTTTTTTTTTACGATTTTAAAATAAATTATGCTTCCAGTAGATTGTGTCCAAAACTATCAAATTCAAAGTAGAAAAATAACGAATAAGTTTCTTTTATTCTCATTCAAACGAACTAAACCGTTAGAAACAAAGAAATTTCATCTGGTTTCATTGGGATTATTTCGTCATATTCAAATGGCTATTAAAAGAAAGCTATGGAAGATATCTTGATAAAATGTTTGTCCATCTTTAGCTACACATTTACCCTATCTTTCTGTGAATGTATGGGTCCCACCCAAAAGTCCTTCCCCTCCAGTGATGAAAAGCATCCATCGACCCATTTTTCTACTATAGCGAATGTTTCGAAGTGTAGGTCGGAAAGTAAATGTCCAATTGATGATATTGATGATGTAAATCAGAAAGCGCCATGTCTTATGATTACAGGGGCGAAAATGGAGGCCACTGCTGAGCGAAGGAATCGTTTTATTGACCACTTCGTCTGAATGCACACGAAAAATGCGCATGGACATTTTGCTTGAAAAACGTTTTTCTCGTGGTTTCGAACATTTTTTTAGCGTTCTCGATAAGATTGTTAATAACATTATTTGTTTCAATTATTGGTACCGACGTTATTAACTGATACGCCGGTTTTGAGTTCTTGTAGTCTGGCTAATCCCACCTGAATACACTATTTTCAAACTTCCACTTTGAACATTTATATTGTTGGAAATCTTGGTGATATCCACGATTTTTCGCGATTATGTTACTTAAAATTATGTTACTTAAGTGTATATTATGATAATTAATTAAAATTCCTTCCAAAATGCATTCGTTCGCACCCAGTTTTCCACTTCCCGCAAATGATCGTTTATAGACACAAACTTAGACGTCTTCAACAGCCTAGAGTAATCGCTACTAAATCGTATTCGTTTAAAAAGTAGTTTCACGTTGAAGGTCAATGTCTCATGTCTCGCCTTTCCAATGGTGTATAATATGTCTAGCTAAACCACCAAACGAACTCAGCAACATCTGATTAACCAAATCCCAATATTAAAGGAACGCTACTGGTATATTGCGATACAATTTTTCATATGAAAAATGGATATATCACAGCAAATGTGTTTATTTCTGAGGTCTTTTCCGGATAACATTGCTTGAGCTGTGTTCTAAACATTGTATAGACATATTTTAATTATATGTTTTCCAAAAAAAAGTCGTGTGGATACAATATAGAGAGGCCATGCTAAACTTGCCCCACCATCTATTCGTTATAGGTAGACCTTGATCCCAATGAGAATGTTCATGTAAACGGTGAAACAAAACCAGATAAAGGTTGTCAGATAAATTTCGCTTCGAAGCCCATCATTCGATTTTGTTTTACATCAAGCGTTTGTGATTCCTAGCACATTAATGGGAGATGATTTGTAGTAGCAAACACACTTTTGTATTCAAAGCCCTACTGGAAAGGAATTTACATTGGAATGCAGCGTCCTATAAAATGCACACAATATCCTAAATTTAGTCGAATATCTTTATTTTGAAGGCCAGTAATAGCCGAGGTGAAACTTGCCCCTCCCCGCAAAACTTGTCCCACCTTACTATATATACATGCCAAATCAACATGACTCCATCCCACACCCACTGGTTTGTCTTTTGTCCATCCACGATGGCTTTTACTGCGTATTTTCACGAGTTCCGCACTTTAGCACTGCTTTAAACGAGATTTATCGCTCGTCGAGCCGCCTCGAATTCAATGTCGCCCGCCAGTGACAGCAATATATCAGTTATTGTCGGCAATCCGGAAATCAATTTCTTTTGCGCAGCATCGTGATCTGTATGTGTATGTGTGTGTGCGTTTGTTTCTTTTGTGTGAGTGACGAAAGACACAAATCCATGGACCGTAACGCAAATGTGTCACGCGACGGTCGGTTGGTTGGTTGGTTGGTGCGAGTGTGCGGAGCTTTATAGTCTGGTACGCACGCAAAGTTCGGTGACAACTCGACTGTTTTATCGCTTCACCCCAGCGAACCGAGCGATTTATTTCGGTGCGATGCGCATGAGCCTGGAATTAAGTGCAGTTTAATTGGTTGGTGTGTTTGAGGGATGCGTATGGCGACTCCGAAAAAAGGAAAAACCCACCACTGTTACAGACGATAAATCACAAACCGAACACAACAGTAACGTCAATTTTATCAGTGTTTTTTTTCGTACAATCTACATAACATAGTAAATCATTCATAGTCAAATTTTTTTGGATGAACATAAATTGCGACACAAGTATCTTCGATGTTTCATGACACTGACCTGAATTCATCGCCCACTGTCAAAATACGCTACGCTGAATACGCTACGCTGAAGTCTCGTAAAACTTTGCGCACTTCCATCGGATCGTCAGCGCCAAGTTTTGCATGTGCTGCGCTAGGGCGTTTGTTATGCCAAAATATCATGGTAGCGAACACGCGTAAATTGGAATTAATTAATTGCTAGAAGTGTCGGTTTATAATATGAGCACGAAGTAATTTTCATCCGATGACTGAGCACAAAATTAAGCCAAAGTGTCTACACTCACTAATGTTTTACATTCGTTCGGGCATTACGCCGATATATAAATCGCCTAATTGGCTGAAACTTTGTGCTGGCGGTAAGTCAACAATCATCATTGGAGGCGGCGGCAACGATAGATAATTATGGCTGCATAAGCTCCGCTCCGATCGGAAGTGTCCAAATACTGGCATTAATTTCCACCCCCCAATGACGAGATTTGCATTGGCGAATGGCGTTTTAATATGCCTTTCAACGCGGAAACGCGGCGTCGATTGTGCCTTGGGTACCATCATCGCCACATAGCAAGCGTTAAGATGTATTCAACCGGCGGCATGGCCGAATAACGGTTTGAATGAGATTTGCATGCTTCATAGTTGAATTATGTTGTGAGGAAAACGAACTTGCTATATTATACGAACAATTAAATTGATTTTTCTATAGTCTCACTACTGACATCTGGCATGCTCGAGCTCTATAAGTCTCTCGTTCTTGCACATCTTCAAATCTCACACATTCATTCGCCATCCAACGTCCGAATCGGAACAATTGGCTGACTCCAGCTAGTAATTGTGCGTCTGTTTCTATTCGCATGCCATACGAAAAGTTTGCACGCACAAACGTTTGGTGAACCGCAAAAGTTAAATGACGGCCGCTTAGCTGCGAATTCTGATTCGTGTGTGTGTGCGGTTCTACGGCTGGGGTCCGACCAGCTGCTCCAGATGTGATTTCCGCATAGAATTTACGACGGTTGCGGAGATTGTGGTCAAAGTTCGTGCACTGGATATTCATATCGGTCGCAAGTAATGTGTAATTTTGTAGATTTGAATTTCGCATACCCGATGTAATATGATTTTATCAGTGGGCTTGCCCTACTTTTACTATCAATTTGGAATTTAAGGGCGGCTCTGCTATAAATCAGTGCTCGAATCCATTAAAGGGCATCGACTATTTGGCCATCTATACACATTTGGTGCATCACATATTCAAACCGCGTGCCGCGATAAGCCGTTCCAGTTTCATTGCGTTATTATATCGGCTGATTTCTTCCTTGGGACTCCTGAGGAAGACTAACCAGTAAATCACGTACAATTCGCGCCGAACACTGCGAGCGGAAGATCACGTACCCGCGGAACCCGGAAGAATTGTGGAATGTAATAACGCAATTTAACAATCGAACGAACAGCGGTTAACCGGGCGTGCCTCGCGTCATCACGCTCCTCTCCGTTTCCATGTGGAATTGATTTCAATTTGCGGCACCTACTGTTGGGCGCCGTGCACGTGACACGTGACACGTGGCGATTTATCGACAAAGACAAAGAAGGTCGGGACGACGCATTGATTTGTTGAGGCGAACAGTTGTGAAGAACACCTGCCGAACGAGAATGAATGCAGTCGATATACGATTGGGGAAAGAGTAGAAAATCGTGCCTTTGTGACTGCTTGGCTGCGCAACTGATTACGGTGCCATCATTTGGCATTGAAATATACCCTACATAGGATACGTCTAGTAACGCGTTAGGTAAGCGGATAATATGCAGACACGAGTCTATGTTCGATGTAGCAGAATGATTTGATTTTATATGTGATGTGCAAACGTGAAATGTGACCGTTAGAAGTATACTTTATAAGTATGTCGAAAAAATATCAACATAATGTTTTCTGTAGAAGAATAACAATACTTTTTTTGAGTAATTGAAGTGGTACCTACCCTACTGCATTAAGTATGATTTAGTATGATAAGGTGGGCAAGTTTTGCGGGGGCATGTTTTGCCTCGCCCATTTTAGCCCTTTAACACTTGACAACACCGTTGGCAAGGCGATTACTGCTAAACGACGCATTGCATTGAAAAACTGTTCTCTTTTTCTCAATACTTTTTTGAATACTACAATTAATCGCATCACGAAATTCAAGTTTTCAATCGTTTATACAGTCAAACACGTGTTTTTATGAAATGTGAATGTTCAGCGAGAAATAAGTCATATATGCGTAACAAATTAGCATACGTTGTTCGGCGAGCTGGTGCATTCGGCGAGATGTTTTCGGTGAGTTATTACATTCTGCGAGTCGGTTGTTCTGCCAGCTAACATATGCGCGAGTCGTGGTTGGCCGAGCCGTAGTAGATTCGTTGTTTGTTCTCATTAGATCACTATTTCACTGTAAATTTATAAATACACGCGCAGGATTTAAAACAAATTCGCGCAACTCGTCAAATATGCTTATTCACTCACGCGTGCGCAATATATTCTCATAAAGCCTTCTGCGAATTTATCTCATCGTACGTTGCACGTGCACCAGATTCGTGGCAACCACGGCAACCGGTGTCGGCCACCGAGACGCTCGCCCATGCCAACAACATACCCTGCAGCAGCAGATAGATAACAGACTGAGTTCAAGTTGACATACCGGCTTTCTAGTTCAAATTCACAGTTATTTGAAACATACAGACAGTAGAAAACAACATTCTGGAAAGAAACACATTTGAATTGTTTTTTCGATCATCTTTGCTCACGTCTGGTCTTATGATTTAATGCTGTTAATTTGAGTCCTTCAAGTTAGGAACATATGACTATATACCTATAGCCTACATCTACAACTATAACCACAAATATTGTGCACGAATGTGACTGTATATATTGCGTCGGCTAATCTGCATATGTGGCAGTCGCGTGTAATTATCGCAAATATAGTATGTTCGAAGGTCCAATATGTCATGTCATATATAATTTTTGGGAAACGTGTTGGCATCACGAGTTTTCCGGTCTCTGTGACGAGCGTCCAACATTAATGTTGGGCATCCATGTTGTGCATACGCGTGGTAGTTGTTTTTTTAGTTCGCGCTAATGCTATAATCAGGTTCAGTCCGAGATGTACGTGCCCACGCGTTAGTGTAGATTTGATTCTGCCACGTCGAAAGGATTTCGTCACACACAGACACAGACGCGCGGACTAGCACATGGGTTCTACAATGTGTTTGTCGGTTGGAACAAAAACATTTTTTGGTTACATGAGTCTCGCGTCTTGTGTTTAAAATAACGATCATTGTCGAAAAATCAAATTATTCGAAATCATATGCTCAATGCTGCTGTGAACCAAGTTTCATTAGCGAACATATTTATGTTGCGTGCTGCTAGACCGTGACCGCTACCGCGTTCGTCGTGCAGTTGGCTTGTTGTGTGCCAACATTGTGCTAAACACGGATAACATGCTAATATGTATTGTGAATAAAGGTGCGATTCGGTCCCGGTGTTGTTGTTCGAGCGGTGACAATGTTCCACGATCAAGATTACATCACTGAAGCGTGTGGCGTTTGTTTCTAGCGCGTGTTCGTTCATATCGTGATGCTAGAACTGCAAGAACCGCGTGGGCGCACGGATGTATGGAAAGCTGACAATGGTTCAGTGTGTAGTCGGTATACTGACGTCAAACGCCGAGCATTATATGAAGCTGCAGTAACTAATTTTAGGCGTGAAGCGTGTTCGATCAGTAGAACAATGTACAATTTACAATTATAGTAGTTGAGAGCTCGTGCGAGATATAGAAACAAAAATATTGTTTGACCTGTCTAGAGAGTAGTGAAATTTTACTAATAACGATCATTTATTAACGTCACGGCGTTAATCTCGTTGATTTTAAGCGCATATCATTAAAAATGTATTTATGACAAATCCAAATTCCTTTTTTCTGCGTAATAACGACCGAATGCCCGAATGATTGATTGCCTGTCTTGAGGCGCTCCAAACCCATTCACGCGATAAGATTCAATTGCTGAGTATGGGCTTACAGTATTTAAATTCCACTTACAAGGGATATTCAATTGTTCATATCATCGGCAACAGGGCGCATGGGCAAGGGTCCTTTTAGACGGGTATCTTTATATTACGCCTGATTTACCAGTTATGATCCGTTGTTACTACATAAATAATACGTTTGAAATATATATTCGTACCCACTACCCACCACCACTCATATTATCTAGTGGTATAAAACCCGATGCCGTATTCTGATGTTCGTAATTGCCTTATTAATTCTTGCTTAGCTTGCACAATTTCAACTATGTTTGAACGCAATTTTAATGAGCTTAATACTTATGTATTGTGAACGCAATTTCCATGAGATACAGACGAGATACCTCGAATTACCATGAACACATATTTCGGATGGGCATAGGAAATGGGTAATCGTGGTATATTATCGTCGTTTTGATTCAAGAAACTGCGATGTAATGTATAATGTGTGAGTCTAAGAATTGATTATATTATTATGGTGTCGCTGCGAAGATGATTTCTGAATGTTTACCTATGTATAAATATCATTGATAAGACTCAAATAGGAACGACTTGACCGACGAAAAATGTACATGCGCTGATATTTCCATTTCAAATATTAACGTCAATAAGATATTCAAGATGATAGTACTAGTGGAACTCCGATACTATAAGCAACGCACGTTCAATCTGATCAAACGGTCATCTTTTGCTGGTGTCTTCTAGCGTGTAGGAGTCTTCGTCTCACTACTGGTCAACTTTGGTCGTTAGCAGACCACATTAATCATGCTTCCCAAGAACCACAATATCTCAATAAATCCTTGCTAGAATAATATGCATTATTCAATGGTGCAATGGTGTGTATTTCGCTGGTGCTCACCGATGTGTAGTATCATATTGATTGAGTATGCTGAAATTGACGAAAACAATATGACTAAAAGTGCTCAAGCTATTTTCCAAAAGAAGTTGAAAGTTAGGATGACGTACACCTTAAAAGGCTCCAATCAATTACCATTACTTGCCACTTTTTTTTACAAAATATGTTGCGAATAGGGCTGTTTTATGTTATAAATATTCACAAGCAATGCAGAATGAAGAACGAATGCGTGAATCAACATATTAGGGAATGGATGGGCAGACATTCATATTTTTACGCACATTAAACTGAATGCGAATTACGAATAGAGCAAGCTATTCGTAAATCGCATGAACAGCCAAATTTATTCTTTATGAGATGAGAACAACTCTACACCGACGACAATAATAATAAATATTATACGTTATTTCGTACGATGCCACTTTGAATGTGTACGCGGGCGACATTTTACGATACGGTTGTGTTTTCTGGTTCTACGAATCGCCATTTCGGTTCACGATGTTGTCAGGTGTGCTACATGCGGCATACTAAAGACTGGCGCACACGTGCGTGTGTCTACATTCTTTCCGTGACCGGATCATTGTAAGTACTGGGGTGGGTGTGTGTGTGTGTGTGTCTGTGTCTCGTCGCAAACGATACAAGTCGTAGTAGATGTATATGAAGTCTCTTCAAGAGTGCCGAAGTGAACCGTGAGCAACTGTGAATAGTATTGGTTTTTTTAAGCTCGCCTTGGTCGCATGACCTCGTTTAGCTCGAAATAAAAAGGTCGGTAGTCTTGCCAATTCGGCAAAATTCGGCAATATGAACATGTCCTTACCGAAGTCGAACCTTTATAATTTCCATTGTAGAATAGGAATTATTGATTTCGAATTAATACAGCATTTTGTTATACGTATTAACGGTGTAAGAGATGTATTGTGAATACAACTGTTGCTCGTTTTAGGTGGTATGAATATAAGATGAACGGGGTTAAAGATAATCCTATGCAATTTATTCAAATGACAAATTACTTCTTCATTGAACCCGTAGGCGTGGGCGGTATAGTTTTATGTCTGACTTTCAATGCTCCTTTTTACGTTATGCATGTAATATCGGGCACTTGAACATTGTTATTTTCATCCACTATCCATAATTATGATTATTCCCCAAAAACTAGAGCAACCTGACAAGCTGAAAGAGAAACAAAGGATATGTTTCGACATTCGCATTCCGTGCGTGATTGAGTCGTTATAATCGTTCATTATGTTATAGGCTAAATTCAGAATAACTCGATTATTACCATAGCTACAGATATAAGCAAATTCATATATTCAAATATAAGTAAATAGCAAAGATTATTGTCTGGAATGTTGATGGAAGGTGTGGCAACTCAAACAATAACGAAATGGCGTCATATCATCAATAGGGCTCGATCCGATTGAGAGTTTGGAAACATGTTGCTCACTTCACAGTTGGCAATTTCAATAAAGTTCGTGCATTAAATCTGTGCATTAAATCATTTTGACAAACGGTGTATCTGATTTGTTCAACCATTTTTTCTAATAACCGCAGACGTTATAAGACCCAAGATTCCACTGCTGTTGCGGTATGGCGGGGGTTTCGCACGCGAGTAACTGTTCGATTATATTACGGCACATATGCTACATTAGGTTGTAGAATTACACCGCCTGAATGCATCGCGAATGCATGCTAGGTTCCTAAGTGAGCTTTATGATTATAATCGGGGCTCTCCTTCTATGTGGTGCGCTCGTGCGCATAAACATAAACGGTAAGCACATGCTGCTGTCGGAACTATTTCGAATGTGGTTGCCTCTTGAGTCTGATGGTGTCGGAGTCGTGCGTCAAGTTTAGGGTGCGATTCCGGTTAATATACTGCTTAACATGTTGAATGTACCGTCTCAGTAGTTGGTCTCGACCTCGACACATTGGCAGGCCTGAGAGCAATTTCAAGACTAGTTTCAACCGAAATATCGATTCGTTTTCAACCAAATGGAAAATATATTTTTGAATTCCTCGAAAATGTTAAAACAAACTTATATAATTTCATATTATCGTACATATTGTGGTTGTTCGAATAAAACTTCAAATAATGAGTCCTTAGTGAACAATAAATAATTGGGCATAAGTTTATAATTTTAAATTATTTATTGATTTTATTGACGTAACCATTGCAACACGGAATATGCATGGTAAACTTTCTCTGACTAATATGAGAAATGTTGATGCCTGTGCAAATACGAATCGTTCAAAGGAATTACTACAGGGTTCACTAAGTCTCGGGAAAATCGGTGTTCTGGTGCCACCACTCTCAAGTCGATAACATTTTCCGGAAGTGCCATC
>JANTBZ010008779.1:0-14309 GCA_024741255.1 Exechia fusca
GTCATAATGGTTCGCACACCTGGAAACGTGCATCAATCGTGTTCGCCAATCTATTCAGGGATATCCACACACGTTGTAATGATGCAGTTATGTGGAATGATCCGAATTCTATTGTATTCGAGAGAAATCGATACCGAAAAGTCTAACCTCTGGCTAAGGGAGCCCTTTAAAGACCGATTTACAAATATATGGAGAAATTGTCGAACTAATTGAGCACATAAGTAATTTTTTATATATTTTTTGAATGGGCAGGGTTTGTGCATAATTTCATTCCCATCATTCTGAGTATACGAACATTGTTTTAGTTCACTCCAGTCGAATGTTATGGTCTCTCCAAAGCATACGATATGCAACAGAGGGATTACATATGCATTTTGGGACTCAAGGAAATTGATCTTCATCAATCTTCATCATATAATTTCAATTTTTGTAGATAATTTTTAAGGTGGAAAGAGATTTTAAGGCTATCGAGCTAAAAGAAAACTATGAGAAATACATAAAGTGATCACCAATGTTGTTTCTTCATAGTTTGTCCCGGGAAATCTCATCTTATGTCGTATTATTATTACTGTCTCGATCGACAATCGACCATCGACATCGGAGCTCCGTGATGGACATGTTAATGCATGAATACGCCGTGCCGTGCGCAAGATCGATGCGGTCGTTGACACATTGCGGCGCCATCATCGCCATAAAGTCTATAGACAAGTCGTCGTCGTCGTCGTCGTCGCATGCAGGCAATTAAGCTACATCCGCGGTTCGGGTTGAACGAATGCAGCGGAAGTAAACGTCGCATCGCAGCGGAACGAAGCGCCAACTCTCACTCCATGTCTATGGCCAATTGTGCCCATGTGAAAAGTCAGCAGCAGTGACTTCTGCCTTCCTTGTGGCGTGCACGATGCACGAATGCTCATATGTGTATACGTAATGTTTGAAATGGGCACGCCGCTTACATCATGGCCACGTGAGCGTAGCATAGCATATTTTCGCAATGCACACGACCACGACACGGCCCCCACGACTGGTGCTGGTGCCCGCCCACACATGAACTGTACGCGAAAAAAAAACAACGCACGACAGCGATCCATCCATCAACACCGACACCGACACATGTTGAGTATTGTGTATTGTCGTAGATACAGGTGCATATTACACGAAGAGTGCCGGCGGGCGAGTGACCGAAAAAACACACGAGATCGTGCGCTGTTGAGATGATGTGCAGCACCAGCAGCAGCAGCAGCATAGTGTTGAGATGTGAAAATGTTGCTAATCAAATTTCGAATATTTTGAAAGCCAACAACTCTGGCAAAAATAAAATATTTGTTATCACGCGTATGCTGCGCTAGAAACATATTTTGCACTACACAAATAGTTCGAGGACAGTCAGCAGAAAGCGCCTCACACATGAAACAAAATATAATTCTGTCACCATGAATTTAACAATAATTAATTTTTCTATTTGTTTTTAACATATTCATTTGAAAATTTGATGATGTGATTCCTCGGTATATTTATTCAATAGGATAAAATGTGAATATTTAAAATGTAGACCGTTCAGTCTGCGCATACCCCATCAAGCCAACCAACGAATGCATGTGGAGATTTGTTCAACGTCGTCGTCGCAGTGTCTACCTCAAATGCCACACACGAGCCACACAGCCAGCCATTCGCTTGGCTGGCCGCAACGTCTGGCGGCGCGTCACGCCGCCACGACGATGCACAAGTGGCACACGCGCATGCACATGCACAAGTCGTTCGCAGCACTTCTTGTGTAACGCACAGCAAAGATGTTGAACGATGAACGAGCCGCATCGGTCGCGGAATATGCGAACGTGCAAAGTGCGCTGTGGATTGAGCGTGTGGTGAAGTGGTGATCGTTGTCGATGGTCAGCGAAGCATAATCATAATCGCCGACCCGACCCAATGGAGGTGCCCTTATGCAATAAGTTTTGTTTCGGTCGTTGCCATTCATTCAGCCGCATATAGCATTGGTTGTAATGTGGTATGGCGACAATGGTCAACGTCAACAACAGTTATGCTCTGCATCCGTCTTCGTCACGTCCGCGAATTTTTCAACCCATGGCGGATGACTGGTCGGAATTCTTCGTTATAAAAGGAAAATAGGTATCCCCAACTCGAATAGATTTAATTTGGAAAATTAAGAAAATGAGACAATTCTGGTCGAAACACATTGAACTATAAATTATGCAGAACAAAATCCAACAACATCTGGTTGATGTATGATGTAATATTTGCCCAAATATTTGCCCAATGACGGCTTTGTGTCCTCCAAAATGGGTTACTACGGATGCTTAAAACATATTCCAATTAGGACATTGTTATCAACATCGCGCAAGAACGCCAACTGGTTCACAATTAGAACACCGAGCACGTCGCACGTCGCACACCTGTTGCCCTACAACCATTGTGTGTGTGTGCCTGCGAGTGCGACGTTTGTATGCAACCGCGTGTATACCGGTTTCGACTCGACAGCTCTTCGAGTAGCACGCATGCGCATACTAATTGCACATGTGACGCGTGCCACAAATCTAGAAAAATGTGCACGCGGCTTGGAACTTGGCTCGGCTTATTCTTATTCAGGTGGCCACATCTGGCGCGAGAAAAATCACTCATTAGATTTGCTGTTATAACGGAATGCTCATGGAGTGAATATTAGTGAGATTCTGCGGATTTTTCACCGTACCTGCGGCACGGCAGTAAACAAGACATTCAATCTAATTGGCCACCATTTCGATCGCACACGCTCCACGTCAGTATTAGTAGTTCATGTACCTCTAACTGTCCACCGTATGAGCGATGGTATGTTGTTCGTATAAATTACTAAGCTCTCCGTAGACACACTCACATTAACATCTGATTGGCGAGATCGAGAGGGGAAAAAACACACTCGAATGTGTACGCGAACGAAAAACAGCCATATATTACTATACACTGGCATTAAACTCAATATTTTGATCGCGTTCAAGGTGAGCGCGTATCTGGTTCAGCCTTCGCTCAAGTGTGGTCGTTTTCTTGCTTGGTCCCCCCAGCGTGGTGCGCGAACATATAATTTCTTGGCGATCGTGCACTTGCTGACGCGACACGCGCACAGACAATAGCGGTTGTTCTGTGCACTGTTTTGAACGTGATGTCCATACCGGCTTGCTTTTGGGTAATGTATGAACAGTCGATCTCATGATAATGTGAACGAACATTTATTTGTCTTTATTTTGAACCAAAGATTGATTAATAATTGAGTATAGATGCCCCTGCAATCGGACACTTTGTGCACGTTATACATTCTTCATTATATTCTTTATTCAAGTATGCTGTGTTTTTATCACATGGTCGAAAATACCTTAAATAAATCTTAACTGCCCTCTGATATGCAATTAAAAATGATTGAAATTCACATCATTATGACATCAACTGTATTCGGTCATCCTAGCGAAAATATTGTTCGATCGTTACGTTTATTGACCGTTCGACATGCCAACTAGCCCAGACTTGACCGCACAATTCACCAGCCACCCGCCAGATGCTATGCGCCAAACTCTGCGGTGAAAAATTAATTGGTTCGTGAAATTCGAGCATGATCTGTGCGAACTGTACGCGCACTCGTAATTGACCCACTTGATCCGGTCCCCGCCTTAGCACGCGTTCGGGCCGCGAGCACTATATGAATTCGATGCGCCGCATTCTAGGTCTTTACCACGCCTTACATAGAGCCATGCGCGCACTCAGTCAGCTCAGCGAGTGACATACATTCTGTTCACGTGCGCGCGACAATCGCGCTGCTTCGATTTATGTGCATTCTTTTTGCCCCTCCACCCATTCTGTCTGTTGCGTGGACGGACGTGTGTTGTTGATTGTTGATCATGCGCGCCCGCAGTTGCGGATCCATGAGGTGGTTGGAGGGCTGTTGAACAACTCTATTCAGCCGAAAATATTCAGAATAAATAACGATATAACGCGATTGATTGGGAAAAGTTTATCTGTTCCGTTAGTAGTTTTGAACATTTTTTGCGCATGATCTGCAATAATTCTTTCAGTTACAGTTGTTATTTAAAGATTTTTTTTAGAATTGAAAAGGGTCATTAATCTATATCCGGCTGCACATATAATGGCTGGGCCATAATCGACGTTTTGGTCTCTACTATATGTTAGCGATTTATAATTGTTTCATATCAGGTCTGTTTTCTGGGAGGTAATCATTTATTCGACCTTAGTTCACCAATTTCCAAGAAATCCCTATTTTTCGAACATGCTTTTAAATTTGTTCGGCCAAGTTATGTTCTTTGTAAAAATATGGAATGTATCAATTTTAGTTATTGATATTCCAGTTGACATCCGGTTTGCTAAACATGGTATGTCTGTCCTTTGTCAACATGCGAAAATGACCATGTAAATCATCAGGACGAGCCAAAAAAATATGGTTCGTGATTTCAAGTATACTAATCGAACATATTTATCTCTCACAGGCTAGACTCGGCAAAGTTCCAAAGTTTCAAAGGATTAATATCAAAAGTGTGTATATCTTCAAATATGCCCACCTCAATCCCAGATCCGCCACTGTGCGCACATGCTGCACATGCTGCCACACAGCCACAGCATAGAAAGTGTCTAGTTTATCGCCATATCGTCTACTACGTGCGCAACACCGAAACGTGTGCGTGTAATGCGCCGAGCGCGTGTTTGTCTGTGCGCTGTGCGATGTGCGTAATATGCGCCACTTTCATAAACATTTGGCTCGGAACTCTCTCATTCGTACACAGATATAATATGTATACCGGCGTAATCCGTGATACACAAACAGAGACAGATAGGGTTTAAAAATGATCAAACGAGACCATTTAGCTGTCACAATAGTGCCCGCAGATCAGTGGCGGACAACAGAAGCGAGAGGACAAACAAACACGGAATACATGTATTCACATTTATCATACTACCCTGAATAATTAAATTACGTACACCCGTGAAAATGGTTCCTGACTTGTTAATCAACGTATTCAAGAATTCACACACAAATTGTAATGATGCTGATTTCATAAACGAACCTCATTCTATTGTATATACAAGAGTCTGTTGAGTAAAGTTTCGCCTCTGGCTGAGCACACCCTTTATCAAGACCTGGCCGATCATATATTGAAAATCAATCGAACGATCGATTTTATTATTATTTTTTAACTCGATGAATTGTGCTAAACTGTATGCTCTTTCGTGCTAAGGAGTGCGGCTGAAAAAAAACGCATAACTTCATACCACTAAAGCTTGAACACTAATTGGATTAAATTGATTATTTTTTCAGAAAAGTTATCGTAATAAAGTAATTGATTTTTGACATGTCAAAAATGTTCTTTCATCTTCATAGAAAAAAGGTGCCGGAAGAAAAGTATTTTCGCGTGGTCAGGAAAGGCAAAGAAAGTGGTAGCTCTCGTGAAGAAAAATCCGAGGTTGTCGAATCGCAGTTATGCAGTTAAAGTTAGTATGCGATGAGAGTAAAGAAGAGTCTAGTGGTTGAAAGCCTCCTTCGAAAACTGATTGTGATTTTTGTCTAGCCATACAAATAATTGTTTGTTTGTTTCTGGTTGGACGGGCGATTTGCATGTGTGGTGATTTCAGCATTTCGTTCATCGCATGTGGCTTGATGGAACCGAAATATAAATTTCAAGGATTGACCCTAGAAAAGGCTCCAATCATTCATTCGAAAGCTTATAGTGACTAGATACTCTGTCCTTATTTAATGTCGTGTCATCATAAGTCTTCTGCGATTGATTGGTATAATGGAGATATGATGACATTTCTGCCCAGGGAGGCACACCCTCCAAATTGTCCATATCTCCGGTCAATAGAGTGGTATTGAGCTCTAGTAAAATGACAATTGAAGTCGACAAGCTATGAATCCCAACAACATCTAAGATTTGGGAAAACAATGGTTTATAGCCTCGAGGAAGGTTATAGATACTATGCAAGATCCGGGAAGCTTGATATCATTGTCAAAATTGAATGTATCCGATATGTCTAATAAACAAATAACCAGATAAAAATAAACTTTGATATTCCGTTTCATTTTTGAGGTTCATAAGTTATAGAATTATAAAGTTATGCGTTTTTTTTCAGCCGCACTTCAATTAATTCAACAAAAATGCATTACAATTGTGTGTGAGTCTTCGATACATTCATCAACAAGAAGTAAGCCATTTTCACGGATGCACGTACAACATTTATTCGGGGTAGTACTATGTAGATGCCCAACACACTCACTCACCCATGAGTTGTCTTTGAACTGCGCCATATCGTGCAACGACGATATTATTGTGAAGACGCGCGACGATGCCGGCTACCAATGTTGATGTTGTTGATGATGATGGTGATCAAATAAACGCTCCGCTTTTCACAGCGACCGCAGGTATTTGTCCGGCTCTCCGCTGTTGTTGGTTGCACAGTTGATGCGGCGCACGCCAATCGGCTGCGATGCGAATCGACGACGACAACGTCGAGACAACTGTTGCATGACACTTGTCGCAACAACGCGAGACTGCGCGCGAGATGAGCGCGCAGATCGGATATGACTGACGACGACTGATGTGCACTATATGTGCGTTGTTTTGTGCACGAGTTTCACAATGGATCCGACCGAAACAGCACAGCACTGCTCATTGCTCATATACACTATAACTAACGCCAAGCTCTGCGGTATAATAACTGCGTTGATTGCACAACAAACTGGGTGTTAAAACACACTCACAAGGAAAGGGTACGAGATGGATTGCACATAAAAACTAGAGGCAACATGAAGATACACTCGTAAAAGGATTCCAGCCAATGGGCGGATGTTGAAGATTGGATTTTGTATCTCAGTATCGAATTATGGCTTCTTTGACTGGTTACAACATTTCAGAGAGAGCCCTCATGACAAAACTGTAGTATATGTTTTCATTGTCTGAATCCTCTTTGTAAAACTGCATCAAACATCAACCCCAGAATGAATTCTCGAATTTAAGGTCGAAAGGATGAGATGTTGAGGATTGAGTTTGTGTTCGATATGGATTGATGACGTTTGGCGGATCCAGAAATTAGTTGATGCAGTATTGTAGAGATGGTTTGGGCCTCAGTATTGTCAGTTGTAGGTGGTAGTCAGTCAAAGATGTCATATTTCGATAATTCCATACAAAATCTAAATTTCCAACAGCTTATAATTTCCACCACAATCCTAATCCTTTTTAGACGTTTTTTTGGTATATTGCTTCTAGTTTCATTTCTGAAAAGCACGATTTGATCTGTGCGATCCACCACGTACTCATTCCTTGTCAGACACACACACACACACACACACACACACACAGTAGCAGAGAAGTATAGTAATTATGCGTATGCTACACACCGACACACACACGATCGAGCACTCGGCGAGGCAACAGGTTTACACCATTTGTTCTAGAGGCCGCCGCCGACGGTGTCGCAAGTTCGCGCACCGGTTTGGTTGCCAAATTTCCGGCGCTCTCGTATTACACAGTCGCGCTTTTGCCCGCCGGAGATGTGGCAAGGCGCGCTTCTAAAGGGTACGTGATTTTATTGTAGTTTGGAGAAAATGCGCACTGCAGCGGGTTCGTCGTCTACGTTGAGTGAGGAAGGAATGAAATTGAGCACAAACCCTTATCATTAAAAATGAATTCAAATTGTTTGTGCGTTTTGTAGATCGATGGTTCTACAATATATTGAAAAATCTGTCTTCTTAGGGCGCGCTTAGCCAGAGAAGAGACTTTTCTCAAGAGATTTGTTTTCTATGAAGTTGAATGATGTTCATTTCACAAAACTGCATCATTGGAATATCAGTGGGTGTCCCTGAATGAATAGATGGGCGAATGAATCATGCAATTTTGTAGGTGTATGCACTATTATGACGTAAGGTAGTATGTACATAGTTGTGATATGTAATGTGCGCGCGCGACTTCCGCAGTATGATCCATACGTGCACGTTAACTATAAAACACAGGTGTATACAATCAACACTCAACACTCAACATACACACATGCGTGTCAATGCTGTGTGAATGCACGCGCGAAGCCGTTGGACAATAAAATAATAACCGAGCGACACACACACACACACTCGAGTGGGGTATAGTGATGATCGCCTCCGAATGCCGAACGCCAAACGCACACACACACACGACGAGATTCAACGCGAACGTACCGATCGCATGCGCGGTCGCCAAACAACTGACGAGTGGCGCGTTCGCGGCTGCGCCGGGCTGAAGCCGCTCGCAGCTCGCGCGCACCACTCACACAAACTCACTCTCGCGAGCTCGTCGCGCACCTAGCGCACCTAGCCGGTGTTACCAAATTGGCGGTAAAGTTGAGCACCTGGAATTCTCTCGTAAGTAAAAAGGTGCGAGCAACGTGTGAAAAAGAAAGAACGAGCTCGCATATACTTATTTCTCTTAAAACGTCTCTCTAACCTAATAACTATCAATATTGTAAGTTATATTCGATAAATTGCCCCATTATGCCATAACGATACTAACAATACTCTGCTGCTTCAAATTAACCTTCCACTCGAGCTCTCAAAATTTGAAAAATGTATGGTCTAAGGACGTGGAAACATGTTGTGGGAAAAACACTACTTGTTTTGAAATTATGTCTTGAACGCGCTGTTGTCCGATCATGCCTCCTTCAAGATGAGAATATTCCGATGATTCAAAATTCCGCTATTGAGAAAAGTTATTCTGTAGGTTCAAAAGAATTGCTTTTTAAATATGAAATACGAAACGAGAAAAGACATTTCTTCTAATAAAAAGGAAGGTAAACAAGCCCACTATGAAAAACAAGAACTGAACAAAAATCCATATTTCCATATTTGAAATGAGAACTAATTGAAATTAATATGAATGATCAAGTGACAATGTGACAATATCCCGCTAAAAATTCAAGTTTGAATTTTCACAAATGGGCGAGCTATAACGATGTTTTCGGTCTCACACACGCATGCATAACTATTACAATGCTGTGTTCTGATCTGAAGTGAACAACACATTAGTACCAGAAACTCTTCCCACCCACAACTTCAAGGATAACATTCAGGATAAAATCATCCCAAAAACATTTGCGTTCAACTCAGTTCGAAAATGATTATATTCGGTTGTGATGATAACAATACAAATTTTGTACATGTTATTATAATAATCGATTGCAGTTAAAATATATTATCGCCGTTGGGTTTGGTCCGTTGTTGTGTCGTCAACCGACGATCGCCTCCTGCTGCCGTGTGAACGATAGGAACACCTGTTCCAGCGACGTCTGACTGATCGCATAGTCCTCGATGTCGAATTGCTTGCGCGCCTCCTCCATGAGGGCGAACAACTGAGACCAGCGCAGCGGCTCTGCGCCGCCCTTTTTGACGGGAATGTAGTAGGAGAGTTGCTCCTGGTACACGTGCGTCAGTTCAGCGGCGGGCAACTTCTCGCGGATGTATTTTTTGAGGCCGCTGGCGTCGGCTGCCGATGAGGGTTTGCTGCAGAGATACGAATTGGAAGTGAATACACATCAGTGGCGACTGGCAACTAAAATTAATCAATCGGGCCCCTTACGTTAAATAATAATTGTTGAAATGATGAGATCAATAAATGAAATAAAATAAAAATGTTAGTTGTCTGATTTGCACACTACATTATGTGCCTCAAGTTTCACCTCTGAGAAACCCTCTTTGATCTGTGCAATCAACCTCACCTCACGCTTTGTAAGTTGAATTTTTCTAATTCAACACGAGGAACGACATTATTCACACTATATGGAAGTGAATTATATTTTTGGTAACATTGGAGAAGCTCTATTTTAGGCCCATTTTCAAGGGCAAATAACAACCAGGCGATAGCATGAAAATACGAATTGTGGTTTGGCTTTTGTAGCAGTTTTTAAAACCTCCTAGACAAGCCTTTTCCTATTTCAACGCGTAAGAGACGCCTCGTGAAAAAGGTGAATATCTATGTTTACACTAGATCATGTATCATGAATCGATTGTTTGTGGAAATCGATCTATAAAAGTTATCATTATTATCTTACTAGGGAAGAATACGGAGTTGATGGAAGCAATCGTAGAGTCCCTTGCAGGATAGAAACTAGATGCAAAATAAAGATTTACATTAACTCCCATACAGCAACGTGATCTTGAAATGCTCATGACTTCCGCCACAGATCCCATTCTATAACTCATTCTTTGACTGCTCAAATCTTACGCCACAGATACCATGGGCAAAAATTCGTACACACGTGTATCTTTATTTTGCATCTAGTTTCTACCCTGCAAGGGATTCTTTGATTGCTTCCATTAACTCTGTACTCTTTCCTTGTTAGATGAATATATTCATTGTCGAAAAATCACCTGGCGTATGAAGTGCAAGATGTGTTTGATTGAGGGGCATGCATCTTGTTCCACGAAAACTGAAGTATATTTATGAAAAATTATATTATATTCGTATTAGAGTTCAATTTCACAACAAACTAACTGTTATGCCATGAAAAAAAAATACTTTCAAGAAAATCAGCAATAACTTTTGGGATTCGTCGGGCGTCGGCCAGACAATTGCGGATGGCCGAGAAGAAGCTATAGTCGAGCATGAGGACCAAGGCGGAGCATACGGCGCCGATGATGATGATGAATCATAGGTGTGAATTGATAATGTTAACCCATGTTCCAAAAAACATCAAACTCAAACTATTTATTTTAATTTTTTCATCGAGTATCAAATTTCAAGAGGGTCCGACTATGGATCTCTTCAACTAAATTGTGTCGAGATTCTGCTATCGCTATCATAATGATACTTCTATCCAAGTGAAACCAACATTTTTATTAATTATGCCACACATCTCGAATCAATCTGCAATCTAATGTTATACGTTCTCTACAATCGAGCATGCCATATTTCTGTAATTCCGATCATATACAAAATCCTCTCATCAATCCATCGCGTCGTTCCCGCACACCGTCCCGCCACACCCCTCCCCAACCCATCACTCACCCGTCCGCCGCCATCTTCTTCATCTTCACCACCAGCGTGTAGCCGGCGGCGAACTTCATCTTCAGATGCTGCACGGCGCCCAGGCACCGGAACTCGCCGGCCACCATGATCGCCAGCCGCGTGCACAGCGCCTCGCACTCGTCCATGCTGTGCGACGTCAGCACCACCGCTTTGCCCATCTTGCGGACCGTCTGCAGCACCGTCCACAGGCAGCGCCGCGCGCTCGGATCCATGCCGGCCGTCGGCTCGTCCAGGTACACAACCGTCGGGTTGCCGGACAGCGCCACCGCCACGCTCAGCTTGCGCTTGTTGCCGCCGCTGTACGTCATCGAGCGCTTGTCGATGTGCCGCTCGAAGCCGAGCTCCGCCGCCAGCACGGCGGTCACGCGCGCCACGTCCTCGCGCCGGACGCCGCGCAGCCCGCAGAACAAGCGCATCGTCTCGCGCCCGGTCAGCTCATCGATCAGCGCATCGAACTGCGGACAGTAGCCGATTTTGCGGTGCACCTGGGCGAGCGAGCATTGGGCGAGATTCGCTGCGTTATTATCACACAATTCACATTTGCACAATTCGTTAACATACTACATGGGCTGATTAGTGTTGATGCTACCTATGAAGGAACAATATTCATGTTGAAGACACAATTTATCATTGATCATAGTCGTTTTTAGCCAGCCATAAATAATGTTATCACCGAACTGTCATTATTTTGTCAGTAATTGAATTTATTGTAACACGCGGATCGACATATCCTGTCATATGGAGACGAAGGTATTCAAACTCATGATAGAGCATTGTTTTCTGATAAGTATGAGGGCCGCTGGAGCCAAAACATGTCTTAAGAAATTGTTATATGGGGTATGCCCTAGCCGAAATAAAATTTGTCATTTTTTTAAAAAAAATTCTGTACCGACAATTTGGGCATCGAAGAAGATGTGCGCAGTGGACGCTTTAATTTTGCAGTTCCTGGCGAAAACATTAATAAAAGTCAACGAAATAATTTCGGAATTCAAAAAGCATAGAACTTGGTGATTGCTGATACCCTACATTTATATAAAGAAATTGTTTACATATCGTGCATTTGTTTTTGGACATGTCTACTCTTTTTGCAGAGAGGGTGCCGGAAAAAAATGTAAAACTCACAATTGATCAAATCGACCAAATAGCCATTATATCAATGAATTGGGCTTTTTGTGGTCTCATCTAAAAGTAAACTATTCATAAGAATACAAAAAGTTGTCATCGAAAATGTTGGACCTCATTCATAGCTAGTCTCATTACTTAACAGCCCATGTAGTAGTCCACGACGTATCGAGCTAGAGCCTATTCCACCAAACGCAAAGCACTTTGCATTCCGCAGTCACTCCTTGCGGAATTCGTAATGTGATTTGAACATTCGCATTGCAAATTCGCGAATTTGGGAATAACATACGAAAAATGATAAAAAATGTCGAATGATTAACTTCGAAGCGGAATTTACAGTTGAATTTGTATATTTTTGTATTTTAACGATAATAACGAGTAATAGAGGTAATTCCTCAACAGGTACATGTGGGCAATGTTTGCAGGGCTGCCAATATTCTACCCATATAACTGTTTAAACAAAAGATCAATAAAATATGTAGTTGAGCCGCCTAGAAGATAGTGTGGATAATGTTATCCGGGTTAAGCCTTACTTAGACATCCATCTGTAGTGCTAGTACGATTTTTAGTATGAAGAGTTGTTATATCAAACTGGCGCACACGCGGATCCAGATTATAAAGGCCATGTTATTATTCCTTCGTTTCTTTCGATTTTATTCGATTGAAAGAACATAAATAAGGCTTATATGTTTTTTCGACATACAATAATTGTACATTTTTAGCTAAAATAGACAGTGGTGCAAAAATTACCCCGCACTTTTTAAAACGTCGAAAAAACATGTCCTAGGTTTTTTGCTTAAAGCTTCGTGAATTGCGTTTTTCACATAATAAGAATCTTCAGCAGAATCATAGCCTGATAAATTGTCTTTAAAACGCATTTTTCCGTTTCGAAATTGAATGCAAATTACGACCGCGGGAGCTCTTCGCATTTACTATGCAAAAAATACCTCGTCGTACTCTAATATGTTAACAATCATATGTTGTACCTTTGAGGCTCCAATGCTCAGAATGTGTTTATATAAATGGTCCTAAACTTTTCGTTATCGGTAGAGCACTATGTTGAGCTGTTTATTACAAAATATTGCTATCCTAATCCTAAGTCTCTTACTCACGGAATGGTCGACCATTAGCTGGGAATGTGCGATAAAAAACGTTCCAATAATAAGTTAACAAAACACGATTTCCACATATTTAGAGCCACGTGCAATACAATTTACAACGGTTTTCTGTGTTATATTGTTAATTCCTTCGTTTTCTATGAGGTTTAGAAAATAATTGCCTGAAATCGGTTCTTATATTACATAGTCATCATACCAAGAGACCTAGTGCATTGTCACCGTAGAATCGCCATAAAAGACCAGAAACTCATCCCATTGTCCTGAAATTGGTTTTGCAGTGTGGACACACACTAGGGCTACTCGCTACAGCAAAAAACAGTTCATGAATGCGAGTCCTTGTGTCGTCCTTGTGTCCTTATTTGAAAGTACTCAGAAACACGATATTTTTAAATCGAGTTCATCAATCGGATTTTATACGTGCAAATAAACTATGAATTGAAACAACATCTAAACATTTATTTAATTATTTATTTATATGTCGCCTACAGACAGTTTTCATGCCCAACAGACCAAAAGTGTATTATGTATATGAGTGTGTGTGGTGTATGTGTGTGTATGTGTGTGTGTATGTATTTGTATGTAAATCGTAATTTGTATGAGTATTTGTGTAATTGTATGTATTTTAGAATATTAGAAGGCTCAAAAATAAAATTATCATATGTGGTTTTTAAAATACTAAAAATAAGAAATGGCCAGAACTAGAATTTCAGTTACTGAGCTACAAGTGGAAACACAATTACAGCAACGACATTCTGTGCTTGAATGTTTGTCGAGTGATATCAAAATCATATATGTGGTATAGAGCACTGAATTTACGAGACATTCTAACGATTGGCTCATTCAAAGAATAATTTGTGCGACGGAATGGAACTTGCAGAACAACACTGTTACGTAACTGGCGAGAAGGCACATGGAAAGACAGTTTACTAAGAATAAATGGACAGTTAATCCTGTTCGACAAAACATCGAATACAAACATCGCTGTAATTTGATCCCTTCGTGTATTCAGTTCGAGGATGTTCAGCGTTTC
>JANTBZ010008890.1:0-14290 GCA_024741255.1 Exechia fusca
GGTAATTAAATTGTCTAAATGAGAAATGTCAGTAAAAATACATATAAAATAAACTAAATAACATAAAAATTAAGCAAAATTTCTCATCAAACGCTATCGCTAATTATATGTTATCGTTAGTTTTCAGTTTCTATGAATAAGAAATTTTAAATTATATAATTCGATATAAACACGAAACAACTATTCGATTCCGAGTCTCGGAAATTCCCTTTCACTTTTTCAGTCCTCGGAATAAGACCGGGAACTTGTTCGATCGACTAGTATCGGATTCCCTGGACCGATACATGCCATTTTCGCGAGTCCCGAAAAAATCCAATCTTGCGAAACCCGGGACTTACATTTCTTTGTTGCCGGGAAACGAGCGCTGGAATCGAAATTAGAACTGGAAATTTGCAACAGCTGCCAGAAACAGCTTGATCAGATACAAGGTGATTTCATGAATATCAAATCGCGACAAAAATTATGAACCTGATTTGACCTCGTTAGCCGCCACCTTGTCTCCAACAGTTGGCTGTAAAAGGTACTTGTGCATGCATTTCAAGAATCGACGTGATTGAATACTTCGGGAAAAGTGATAACTATATTTATTCTATAATGTAATTCAAATTCGGACTGAGGCTATTGATATGCACATATTTATGTTATTTGTAATTTCATAATGTCTTATTCTAAACTTATAGCAACGTTCGACAGTCCATGCATGTCCTGCATTTCGAATCAGTCCCTATTGCGCTGTTTGGTTTCCTGTTGCTCTGCCCAAAATCCTGCCTAGCAGCCGGTGCACAAACTGCACACACGATTTTGGCAAATCGTTAAATATATTGATTTGTGGACGGCGCACAGCCACGAGCCAATGTTGTGTGAACAAACAAACAACGTGCATACAAACAGTCACATACACACAAAACACTCTAACAGCAGCACCCCTTTGTCGATATCGTTCTGCGCAACCCGAATGCACCGTGAAGGCTGCGCAATAAAGTTGTCCTTATCGTGAGCCCATTTCGCCCCTGTTGCCTCGACTTTCCAGCGGCGCTCCCGCTCCTCAGCTGACTAAACAACAAATGCAATTTATTCGAATCTGGCTGTGCGCACGCGCTTTGATTTGCCAATTGTGTTATGAGGAGAGACTGTGGCGCGAGCGATTCGGATGGTTGATGCGCGCACACTGAGCACAAAGTGGAACAGCTCGGCGGGCTCGGAGCTCGGAGATTAAAAGGAAAACTTTGTTGGCACAACGAAAAAATGCAACTATCGCTTCAAATTTATTGCGAACGCTAGAGCGACTGGCGTTTGAACGAACCGATTTGTATTTTGGACGGCTGTGTGGGATATTGTGCACTGTGTGTGTGTATGAACTCGTCTCGACGCCCTTTTCTATTTCTGGAATTCAGATACACAAACTGATGCTCTGTGTACAGGAGGAGCCTGCGTATTTATTCACTTTGTCCAACATGTGGTGGAACACTCTTGCACACTCATTTCACACACAGTATGTGTGTTTAGCCAACGAATAGATATTAGTAGCTCATTCAGTTGGCGGCACGAGCCGCTCGAACGCAAAACATACGCGCACACACACACACACACACACACACTGAAGCGGCCGTCTGGCAAACGACTCACGAATGCGCGTGCTTCTTGCTGTTGCTTTGGTGCGCAAGCACACTTGTGCCGTTCACTAATCGCGCATGTGCTGGTACTGGTATATGCAGTTCAGCAGCAGCAGCAGCAAGTCACTGTATAAATGTATATATCACTCACCAAACAAGCGTTTCATGTGCACACACACAAACGTTCTAATGATAGCTCGAGGCGCGAAATAGAGACACGTAAATTCTCCACACACGCAATCGACAACAGTGAAAACGCTTTACGTTAATTAGAGTTGATCTAATTAAAGTGTTCGACACACATAAGATACCAGGTACTCGCAATAGTTCTGATACGATTTCGTTTGTAAAATATGAACAGAGAACAGAACAGTGTGTCATATTTATAATATTTTATGACTACGATTACGAGCAAAAACCTCTTCGTAATGTATTATTATCTTGGCCTCCCTTCTATGTTCTTATTATGCATATCAACAACAAAAAAACTTGCAAAGCTCACAACAACACATTTTTTGTTTTCAAGGAGCTAAGTGATTTTAGACGTGAACATTTTGTCTGCTATTTCATGAATGAAAATGATTTTTGTCAACAACAACTATATACATATACCGACATTATATGTTAAAATGTTAGATACCTTGGAGAATTTTTGTAAACGATTATTTCAGAACATACCAGAACATTTGCTATATTTACATGCGGGCCACTGGTGTTCTGTGTGGCACGAGATCGACTGTAGAGTCTGACTTCTGAGCACTACACACTACACACGCCACACATGTTTCGCATCAACCATCGTGCTGGTGAAACTCTCCGCGTGCGATCATTCGTTCTCTCTCTCTCGATTACAACGGAAAACGATCTGCGGCATCAGCGCGCCGATGAAAATGCGCCACCAAAACGCTCTTTTCCGCCAACGTTGCGAGGCTGCGCGCTCTCCGGTGGCCGACGGCCTTCCTCACATTAACGCCGTCAGTTGTGCGCCAGCTATGCTGTGGGCACGTGAAGTGAAGCGCGCGATAATTTTTCCGAGCGTCGTCACGTCGACAATCGATCTGTGTGTTGTGTTGATCTGTTCTTTGTGCATCGTGCTCGCGGACGAGACGTTCAAGTACACGCATGTGTGTGTGGTTCACGTGCGACGTGTCATTAAAATCTGAGAGTGCGCGGGTGTGTGTAGTGTGCTGACATTAGTATGTGAGTGTAGTTATTGCACTATCGATAACTGAGAATTCTTAATAACCCCAAATATCCATCAACAGATTCCGTTGTTCAATCTGTTTCAGATGTTATTGAACCTTTTGACTGCGTATGTGATGCGTAAATGACATCAACACGATACCGTCTCAGCATTTATACTCCATTCGACAGTGTGATGCACTTGAGCTTGTCTGCACTTCTAGACATAATGTTCAACCGTTCACAAACGCTCCCGGCAAATTACACACGGCTCATAAAGCTGTTTGTTGTGAAGAGGATTTTCGTTGAGAACATGTTCGTTGAATGTCAAACACGACTTTGAACTATCCGCATCGCGATACAAATGAAATGTTGACCTACCTAATTTCAATGGACATGACGAACACGTGCTCGAAATAACAGTATTCGCAAGAGAAACTGTTGACCTATGCACTCTACCTCCGGTGAGCGAACACGGTCAACGATTCAAAGGAGAGTAATGTGAATCGGACTGCAACATAGAAACCCTATTAGAGCCCAGTACATTCACATATATGTACATATCACCCACAACGTTGCTGTATGTGCCAATGTCCATTAGATGTCTGTAAGCTGTTTGCAATGCTTTCGTCGGCTGACAGACATGTGCGTGTGTGTGTTTGGTTGTGTGCGCGTTCCAATGCGTGCATAGGAATCGTAATTAAACTCGAATGAATTTGACAAATTAATTGGCGCTTCCTTCCCCTTGGCCATTCTTGGACTAGTCTGGCTGACTCAAATACAACGGGCGGCCTCGAATTGATTGAATTATCATGCTGGGTATTGAAAGTCGAACAACGCTATTGATGCGAGGGATTCGGAGATGGATCGTCGCTATAATATAATATCAGATTGGGTATTCGACAGCCGAACATGGACATGTGTGTGCACATTGTACGGCTGTTCATACGTAAGCCGGCGATGCTTCGAATCGGATATGTAGCGTATATGACCCGCATATTACATGCCGAACTAGAACGAATTTTCTCGCATTCACACACACACACTGTTGATGGTATCGTACATACTCGTCGCTGTTGGCCAATTTAATTTGTCAGTCAGTGCAGTTCCGCAGGGCAGGAATGCTGTTGATGTAGCCAATGAGATTCAATTCATGGGCTTTCAAATGGTCCTCAATGCAGGCTAAATATATTTTTTTTATGCGCAGAGCTGAGAGCAAAACACATGCCCGATTCTTGTTACTTATCTCATAGCCTTGAATGTGTGAATTCAATCAAAGAGATTTCAGCAAAAGATTACAGTTCACGCTTATAAGTATCTGTGTTTCCATAAGACATGTACGAACATACATACACAGAACACATAATTATGCTATAATCCACAGCTAATGCGAACCACTTTACGGCTTTCGACCGACCATTGCAATTATATTGGTTATAGTCGAGCCGCAGCAGGTGTCATACGATATACGCAAACTGTCTATATTTGTGTTTCCCACGCGGCCAACGCTTGACCGCAAATGTGTGTCAAAAGGCCATATCGCATTTCGATCGATATTGCAATCAAACGCTGAATATCTCTCGTCGCTGTGGTATTGCGATATCGAATGTGTGAATTTTACGGCTTTTTCGGCCAGCAGTGTTCACATCTCCGATTTATGTCGTTTGCCCGCATTTTTTGCCTGCTCTCCAATAAATATATCGCTCGGCCAATTTGTTGGTGGAAATTATATTCGTGTTATTAATTTGTTCAATATCATCGGCGAATCGTGAAATGCGCACCTCATGTGTACAATGGGCAGTTTCAAGTGATTTTCCATGTTCGGCACGCATGGAAGCACGCGGAGCCGCAAATTTTATTGAATACCATTTTTTCCACAGCCCAACCGAACGATATATTGGCGATAAAAAATCTTCACACAACATACGCAATACCACGACCGAACACCGCACATACTATAAACTCGAACACGACACGAACATTTTGCGCGCGCGGGCAACGAGTGTGAAAATCATAACCGCATCGCGCGCTCGATTCGAGTGACTTGTGCGCGTACGTAAGCGCGTGAACGTGCGCTGTGCGTTCAGGCGGACAAATCCATCGAACAACAATCGTCTGGAGCTGCGTCAGCGTCGTCGACCGACCAGCATCCAGCACCAACATGCGCGACCTTCCTCGGTCGAACGGTGACAAAGTGGCCACCATGGCCGTCGACGACGTGTCGGCCAACGGCAAAGTTCGCGAATTAGCGGCTGGTGTGAATTACCGCAAAAAGTCATCGTCGACAACACCATCTTCATCATCATCGACAGCACGAGCAACATCCGAGCCGAAGGTCGGCGGCGGCGCCGCAGCAACTCCGATTAGTGGTGGCAATCAAGATGTCGTGACGACATCGGGGACGGCTGCAGCCGCGGGCAACCGCAAGTCCGTTGTCAGCGAGGCGAACTCATCGCGTCCGAATAGCACCGCATCGGAGGGTGGAGACTTTTCGGACGATTGCGACGACGACGACGACGATGAGGATGAGGACGATTACGGAGAGGATGCTGCAGAAAACGGAACTAACCATGGCGACGACGACGACGAAGACGACGAAACAGCCACCGAATATAGCGGATCGTTTCGTGGCGACGAGACGGCGTCCAGTTCCGATGACGATGACGTGACTGTCGGTGGCACGAGCGGAAATGGCGGACGCACCAAAATACTCGATCCCATTTCCGAGGAAGCATCGTCGATGGCCAACAAGACAACGGATGATGGTCTGGTTTCTATTGCATTTGTTCGTGTTCGTATTAAACGTTTTTCCGACAGTCTCTTTGTGTCACTCGCGGACCTGCGTTCAACAACAAACGATTCACACATCGCGCTCAAGCGCAAACCCCAAGTGCGGGAGAGAATTCGCGCGAAATGCGCGCACAGCGCAAATGCACACTTATCGTTTCACTCATCGTGATTGTGCTTTTAATACGCGCGCCGTCTATGCTCAGCGCAGCACCCAAGTGCCAGTGAGCGTATTTTCCACGCAACGTTGCGACGAGCGCAGGAAATTTGCGTACACATACTATTATGCAAATATGTAGTGGTGTGTGAGCTGACGAACGAGAAAGGTGCCTGACGTCGTACGTTATGTGTGTGTGTGTGTGTGTGTGTGTGCTGGCGTGACTGTCGCTGGCGAACAATATGCTAAGTCGTCTCAAGACAAATACGAAGTGTGTATTGTGTGCGAGTTGGATGCAAACAATACGTTCACACACACACACATGACTGCTCGGGGCACTTGGAATGTACTCGGGCATGCTGATGGGGTGCACTATATATTCGTGTAGTCCTGTCCGTTTGTCTTCGTACACTGCCGACCGCAGGGCCACTATTTGCGTAGAACTGTTGCAAATTACCAGCCAGTGCCCATCGAAGCTCCAGTGCGATAATTAAAATTCGCACACGCTGCGTCGTACATGCACACTCACACAGACACACTCTCGCTTTTGCGAACATACTAGTTATGTTTGGACGTGCAAACATTCAGCGGAGCGCCTGAGACTCATTATGCATGGCAAGGTACTGACAGTTGTACCGCAGAATGTGTTTCACTCTGCCAACACGCAACCAGTCAGGCCTGAAGGTGTGTATGAGGTGCTTATAGAAGTTACCGGTAATTGTTTAATATAGTTGAGTTCCACAAATTTATCGAATTTTGTTTGTTGGTATAAAACCGATTTTATAGATGCAATTTGAATGCGAAACGTTGGCTATAAATGTAAATATGTTGCCGAATTATATTTGAATCGTTGTACGTAACAACATCTACCTCGTTCGATGAATCATTTTGGATGCAGTTATGCTCCTCTTACACTAGTGATACATATTTCGTAATATCAAGCTACACCTTGCCCATGTTCAAGACTGCTCAACCTGAAAGAATTTCCTACAATAGTCTTTTTTACAGTATTTTCAGTATATTTAAACTCTCGCTATAAATAAAAACCAAGCTATACTCGTCTAAATTCTGGCACTGTCCGTTCTATTTTCTAAAGAACCTCGTAGAAATATTGTTTCACACATAGCCAGCTTGTTTGGCGACGTCTAACGCGCCACTGCTCTCGGCTGGAAGCAGCGTCTCGGGCATTGGACAGAACATGTAAACACAACGCCTCGCTGTCGCCTCGCGCACAAGCCCAGACGCCTGCATCTCGCGCATTTCTGCGCTATAATTAGTCTGAGGCGCGTCGGAGCTCACGGTTACACCACAATACACACACACACACACACTCATACTGTCGCACACTGCCGCAAGGTGACGCGAGCGCATAGCACTACATAAATGCTTTGGATTATGACGTCGACACGTGTCGGCATTGCGCCGGCTTTGAATCAACGACACGACGACGCAAACTCAAAAATGTCGTCGCGTTGGAGTAGTGCAATAATTACCGTTGCCTACGGAGTGAATAATCAAATTACGAAACCGCTATGGCTCGCCTTTACACACATGCCCGTATGCTCAAGCATTCGTAATGAGTTGGTTGGATTAAAAACTCGGCCTGGCGCCGCATATTGGTGAAATATTTGTGCTATGCTCACTGGTTCACTAGATCACTAGTGCTTGTAGTTTCTATTGGCATGCGCACTAATTGGGCCAGCAAAGCAGAGCGAGTTTTCCTTTGCACACATCCATCACCGTCCAATTTATCGATGCTTTCGTGACATTTTGAAAATGTCTGCACACCACACCAAATTACGCATCCATCAACGTCATATTGGCATCAAATCGATGCACATTGTGAATTGTGTGCAATTTGTTGCGCTCTGCGAATGGAACCCATTGGCATTGTAGTCGTCGTCGCATGGTGGTAATTGCGTTTCAGCCAACGCAAAGTGGCGGATTCTCGGTCGAGTGCGCTTCTCGCCCCACGAGAAGAAGTCTTTGGAATTGCTTTGATTAAATTATGTCGTCGTCGACGCCCATGCACATGCACAACAAGGTTTCGATGCGAAAAGATGATGGATGTTGTGGGGTGATGCTCTATGTACATTGTACATGCACACATATGATGTTATACGTGGGGTCCTGTAGTAGGTTGTAGGTTGAAGCACACATGTTTTGCTTTCGTCGCGTGTGTGCACAGATTCGAGTACATTTGCTCACCACGTGCTCAAAGCGAAAAGCGAGAGTGTTTACATGTTTTGGCTACTGGCCAAAAACGTGATTTGTCTCGACAAACTGGCGCACACGTTCGACCTCCAACACACATACACGAGCACAAACACGCAAACACCCAGCACTGCAGACTCCCATTCGTAATAGTATTACACACTCATTCGGATGCAGACTGCAATCCAATCCACATACCGACATTCCTCCACATTGCACTTCACTCCACTCTGCTGTGCCGATTGTGCAAATTTCTCGTGACATTGATTCCGTACAAAAGGACATCGTTACGAGCATATAATTCAACAACCACTGCGCTGTCACGTATCCTTGACGTTGCATTGCAAATCAAGTTCAGGCGGGTTCAACGATCGCTATCGCAGTGACACTTGCAGTAACATCGAGCGATGCACCGCGACATTAGCGCAGCATGTGCGCTGTCTTCTTCAATTTATGCCACATTGCAGAAGTGGATCATCCATGTGTGTGTTGTGTCGGTGCCAGCATCGCGTTGATCAGGTCGGTGCACAAGTATAGCACTCTTAATATTTCAATCAGGAAATGTGCATCGACTGCACACACATCTTCTCGCAACTATGCTGCGCCCAACCGCACCCACTTGTGCTGGTGAGTATCAGCTAAGAATATGTTCGTTGCTAGGCTCACTGCTTTCGCTGGTCATGTGTGGCATATGTGGAGTCTGTTTCACATCAAATCAAACATGCGAGCACACCGCGACGACGAGACAAACTACGGCGAGCTCGAGTCACGCCGAGTCCGACGTCAACTCACACACATATTACATGCCGGGTGAAACTATGCGCGGTGTATTTATAGTCCTGCGTCGCAAAAGAAGCGACTAGTAAGAGAGGATTGAATTATGCGGTGTGTCGTAGTGTAGTGTATTTGTGTGTGTTAGTTCTGATGCGGCGTCTGCTAGTTGATGTAATAATACTACACGGGACCAAAAGCTTGTAGTCTGTGTGAGGTTTATGCACAAACAGTTCAGACGCCACGCCACACAGCAGCATAATCCGCGATTATATATGTATGGGAGTTTTCAGAGCTTCTTATTATATGCTGAGCAGAATGTCGGCATTTCGGTGTGTGTGCGTGTGTGTGTGTGTTGTCGTGCGTTCGAGTATACACACGAATTGTGTAAACTACACACAACTGTGCATAATAGTTATGATTATCACAAAATCATGAGTGGTGGATGCTCGGGTAGACGAGCGAAGAAAATTCGTAAAATTGTCGAGAGTTATTTTCGTCCTCGATATAGTTTTCGCTAGCGAACCGACGTTCACAACTTGATCGCTTTCATACACACATGAATACTGTGTACGTGTATGTACGACAAATTTCGCACGATGCGCCAATCTAATTTGAGAGTAATAATTTCCATCTGTGCAACATGGCATTACCGAGAGGCGAGGCGGTGAATCGGACACAACGAGAGCGACGACTTGTGCATATGGCCATTTGCCGAAGTTTGCCAGTGCGAGTGCATGTTGTGATTTGTGATAAGCTGGGAAAATGCTGTCGTTGGGTTCGTAGAAATTCCCAAATGAAAATCAGTGCGTCTCTATTTAGGAAAATCATACAAATAAAAGCGTCTGGTTTTCAATGGAGCTATTTATAAATGCGCCCATATTAATGATTACCGTTCACTGCGCATAAACCAGCACACCACATCATTCGAGCCTGTAAATGAACCGATACACACACACACACAGCAGCCAGCCATACACTCACCCCCACGCCAGCGCACCCATTCACTCATTCACATTTGTCTGGTCGTGCGGGTCGTGCGTGCGAGCGTGCTTGTGTGTTTGTTGCTGACGTGATTGTTTTCTCGTCGCGCGTCCGCCGTAAAAACTTGTGTGCGTGCAGAACGCGTTCGCCGTTATTCGCGTGCGGCCGTGCGTGTGCTTCATTCCGCGGCGACAAATTCGCATGTTCGCATGTGTGTGTTTTGGCGCGTTTACGCCGTGTTTTTGTACATGTGAGGGCGTGCGTGCGCAATATTTTCGGTGCTCGTGATCGTTTTTCTCTCGCCAGTTGACGCTTTCACGCGAATTTCAATTTCGACAGTCGCAACAGTGTCGCTCCGTCGGCCCCGCGATCCGCGTGCGTGCGTTCTCCTACCGGGCGGGATTTTCGTATATTTTTTACCGAATTCGCTCGTACCCCTATTGACTGCAATATCCGGCCGGTTTTGATAAGGTCCGTCGCCGCCCGCAAGTGTGTGCGAGTGTGTCAACAAATATTTAGTCCAGCGAGCACGATTGTTTCAATTTGCATTCGTATTCAAATGTGTGCGCATTTGAATGCGAAATTTCGCAGCATGTGAGTGTCGTCGGATACGACAAGCTAATTGTGCTCTCAGCGTGACTAACCGGACTGAGGTCAAATTGCCTATCGAATGACAACAACGCGACAAGGGCCTTGAGTGCTGAGTGCTGAAACGAAACGCCATTCGCCGCTGATCGGGAAACAGAGATTCCGATTGACTCGCCGCATGCAAATCGACGCCGTCAGTGTGCGAGTGACTTTGAAGATCATCGTTCGCATAATGGGAGCAGCGCGAACGACGAACAATACGCTCGGCGTAGTATTGGACTAATTGCGAACTAGTGGACTCGTGCACGCAGAACACACACAAAGTTATAAATACACCCCACAAAGTCGCAGACACACATTTTGCGTGCGTGTGCGTCGCATCGTCGTCTCGTCTGTGGGGCCAAACTAAACCACATTCTGTTTGTGCCATCCGAGTGTCGGTTTGCCTGTGTTTTTCGTGCTTGTGCTTTCTTGCCAAGGCAAAGCCTCAAACAACCACATACACACACAAACACAACAAACCACAATGTCCACAAATACTGATTCACGACCACAACCGACGGCGGCGGCGGCGGCAACCGACGCTGACGCAGATGCCGAAAGCAATGTGTCCAGCAGCGATGACACGGTGTTCCTCGACTTGCCACTGCCACCGGTGCCAAGTGCGTCCAGTTGCGCTTCGCTGCACGCGCTGCACGTTGCCAGCGATGCCCACGACGTTGGCGACCAACGTTGGCGTCACGGCGGAGACACGTATGTCATGTACGACGGAGAAGTGCGCCTGTTTGCGCGCAGCCGTCACGGCGACTGCGATGCGCCAATGCTGGCGCCGCGTCAATCGCCGGAGCGATGCTCGAGCAGCGTGTCGGCAGACGGACGCACGGAGGTGGCGCGTCGTGAGTGCGACTCGACGTCACGCTGGTCATCCGACGACGAGGATGCCTCGTTCTATCGCGAGCGCATGTCACTGTTGCGCCGTTCGGCGGAGTCCACCGCGGAGGGTGGCGCACAGAACGATGGCGATGAAGACGATGGTGGCGATGAGAGGAGCACGAGGAGACGGAGTAGGAGAAGGAGTCCGCGTACTATGGACGAGGATGGTTGTACCGGATTCTCGGATGGTATGGAAATCAGTGGTGACGAGGGACGAAGTGATGTGTGAATCAGGTTGTTGGATGCGATTCGTGATTGGCGTTAGCCGAGAGCATAAATGTATCTGAGTTATTCGTTAGACGTTATTCAGGCAACGTTATATGAGATCTCGAATTATCATTAGGACTTTGCAATCTGTCACGGCTTCCATAAATTACACTTCAAATTGATCTGGATATGTGTAAGTTATTCGGCATCATTTCATTTGTATTTGCTAGCTCACGATGCCAAATTCTTCTCATACACGAGTGTTATCTTGATTACACTATGTTGATATTTGGACAAAAACGATGTAATTTTTCAAAGTTCTGGCTTGATATCCATTCATGAACGCGAAGCGAATACGAAATATCTGGTTGTTGACTGTTGACCACTCGTTCGTGATGTGGATTTTCTTATCTAAACACCTGCCGTGCAGACGAGTCCACATGTGGCGATGATGATTTCACCTGGGTGCGCTCCTCCGAGCAGTCGCCCTCGCGCCAGTCGCCCAGCGGACGCGACGCTAAACACGGCCACGGAAATCACTCGGTTGCCGGCGCACCGCCGATCCGCCATCAATCGCCCGCATCGTCGTCGACGGCCTCGTCGACGGTCGTCTCGAAGCCGCCGCCGCGACCCACGTCCGGCTGCGGCACGACGGGCAGTCTGGACCGCAGGCGACGCGCTTCACCTGGTTCCGCCGCCGGCGGCGGCCATTCGAATCCAGTTGCTGGCCAATTCAGCCGCCAGGATCGCGACGGCAAAAGCCGCAGCGCCCATTACGCTCACCCGTCGACGACGAAAGAGCGTTCCGTGTCGGTGGAGCGCAGTCGCGAATCGCCCGCTGCCAACAGCGGCAGTCAGCGGCACTTGAACAAAGGTATACGCTCGAGTGGAGCGCGTGCGCGTGCGTCTCATGAAGTGAGATTGCTGGCTGGCGTTGCCGCACACACACACGCACAACGAACATACGCTTTTATGCTCATTTTCTTTCACTCGATTCTGTCGTCGTCGTCGTCGCACCGCAATCGCGCTCAAAGGAAACAATCATCATCTCCATCAACACCACCATGCTGCACATCAGCAGCATCATCACAGCAGCGAGGCGTCGTTTAGCCCGCTACCCGCGTCGCGTGCCTCCCCCGGTCCGAGCTTCTGGGAGCCACCGCCACCGCCCTCCGGTGGCCTCCCGTACGCACCGCCGCCGTGGGAAGCCGCTGCCGCTGCAGCCGCCTACTGGAACTATCACGGCGCCAGTCGCGAAGAGCTGCGCCTTCTCGAGTACCACCGACAGCGGCAGCAGTTGGACGCGGCCTACCATCTCAATCGGCAGTACGGCAGTAATGGCACGCTAAGTGCCTCGCACCAGGATTTGTACGCTAATGGCGGTGGCGGCAGTGCCGCGGCGGCGAATCCGACGGCGAGTGGTGGTGGTGCGGGCCGCTACATGATGCCGACGCCGCCGATGCCGCCGCCGGCGTCCATGTCCATGTCGACACACTCGCTGCACCAACATTATGCTGCTGCATGCTGTTCGTCGTCGATGGCGCCACCACCGTGGGTCATGGCCCCAAATCAGGTCCGAAAACAGCGCGAACTGAGCGTGTGTGTCTTGCGTTCTTGGATTAGAGAGGCGTCAGCGACACTACTAACATTATGTACTAATACAGAATAGGGTCGCAGTTATTGTGGTCTCGAGGTGGCATAAATGTTCAAGGGATTATGTTGTGAAATGTCTATCGGGCATTGATATGTCGTGGGACTTTTTATAGTGCAGCAACAATCTCAATTGATTTATGTTGTTATGTTAATAAGAGTGGCGCAAAACCATAGTTTTGAGATATTTTGTGTTTTGCCATAGTTCTAATAATATAAAAGTAATCCTAGTCTACATTTAACATCCTTCCTTTGATCATCGATTGAAGACAAACTAGCACCCAAACCGGGAATTGAACCAGACCTTCTGATCCTTTCAAAAGGGGAGGTCACGCACTTGTCGTCACAGACCACAGTTTGCTTCCAACTGGTGATACTACTGGTGAAATTAAGATACCGGTCAAAAATGATTACCGAACTCTAGTACCAGTGAATAGCCCGCCGTGATCCGTCAACGACGACACGTGCGCGTCCTCACCTTGTCAGATGACTGAGCTTAGTTATAAAAACGTTGTTTCCATCCGTATCGAAAACATATGGTATGCTCATGAAGTATCAAGATGGAATTAAAAGTATGTTGACGAGTAATGTTTGAATAATAAAATAGTTTGAGAATGTCAAAAGATTAAATCTACGCTCGTCGGAATTCTCATAGCATTTTCATATATTAACATCAGTTGTTTGATTCTATAACATCTGTCTAATTTTCGCGATTATTCCTACATTTTCATTCCAGCGCCAGGACACCGACGAACGGCTGCGCCGTCTGCAGACCGACAAGGAGGCGCTCGCGCTGCAGGTGCAGGTGCTCACCGAACAGGTGCAATCGCAGGCTGAGAAGATCGGCGATCTGGAGCGTGTGGTGGCTGACAAGACGCAGCTGCTGCACAACACCGAGGACCTGATGCAGAGAGTAAGCACATTCGCACACTCGGTTGGCATCCAGATTGACAAGCAAAAAGTACACATTTTCGGTTTGATTTTATTATTTCAATTATTATTTTGTTATTATCATTCGTTTTTCCTTTATTATTCGTGTTCTTTTCCCTCTCGAAATGTATTTCTATTGTAAAACAAATGCTTACAAGGGAGGAGTCACGGTGTGATGTAAGCAATCGAAGAATCCTTTACAGTGTAGAAACTAGATGCAAAATAAAGATATACGTGTGTCGGGATTCTTGCCAATGGGCCCTGTGGCGGAAGT
>JANTBZ010009001.1:0-14279 GCA_024741255.1 Exechia fusca
GGGGCATCTACTCTATAGAAGGGAGGCCAAGACCTGTAATGGGTTGTAGTGCCACAAAATTATTAATTATTATTACAAGAGAAATATCTTCCAATGAAACACACACGCTTCTAACAACGGGAAAACATAAAAACAACAATAACTGCCTAACTACGTTCGACATCTGATAGTTTTGTAATAGGATCTGCTGATTCAATTTATTCTCATCATCAGCAGATTGACATACCTTCGTGATTTGGTGAACAGATAAATGATTAATCAAGGAGTCTCACTTTGTTTTTGTTAGGAGAAAACATGCTAACATTGTCCACCATCGATTGGATAGCAAATCATACACATTCCTCCCGTTAAGAAATTATGGAAATTATACTTACAAAAAGTCGCTCATATTCATACATATATGTACAAATGTTTCAAACTGTTGATAGAGTTAGTTCGAACCTTTTGTATTTCGTTGTTCAATCGATTCATCAATATATCCAACGTTCCTATTCAAGAGAGTGAGTTCCCATGCTTCTCCATACGACCATTCGGCCTCTTTGCCACCGCCAAAGTTTCGGCTGGGCTACATTGAAACTTAACTTGTTTCGTCAAACCTCTCCCCCTCTCCCTCCTTCCCTCATCCAACCTAATGCATGCATTGCATCGGTGCCGGGGGCCAAAAAGTTTTGTATTGAATTAATTATGACACGTGCATACCGGCGAACATATATAGTGTCGGAACGCCGCCTCCACCGGAAACACTCTGCTCACACTCCGCCTCCGCCTCCGCTCACATCTCGCCGCATTGGCCTGACAAAAACGGGTGGCATCAGACATGAATCACGCTGCCGCGCACAAGCACAAGTGTCACAAAGAGAGTGAATAATTTATTTGTACAGCAGCGTATTATAGCATACCTGCAGGAGCTGCTGCTGCACCATCGCAGATATCACATCATCCGCGTGACTTACGCGCGCGGAAGTTTGTGTGCAGAATTCCGACACGCGCTCTCGGCGCGCGCGCGAGTGCATGTGCACGCGAGCGTGTGATATCAACAGTTTTCACCCTGAATCCACGCCGCTCGTCGCGCTTCTGCACTCGAACTCGATCGGATGCCATGCGCTGTATAGAGGGCTTTTCATTAGGTATATTCGGTCTTGGAAAATTTAAATTTATTAATGGTGAAGGATATATCGAACCTACCGTTAATTATGTCAACTAGACAGATAGCCAACGCATTTTACCCTGACCGTAGGCAATCTTGCGCATTAGAAATATCCGTATTCGTTGTAGGAAAAATGTATCCATTCTAAATCGTGCAAATATCGTCGAGCGTTCCAATTGGAACCCCCTATAAGTAGTAGTGCAAGGGTGATTTCGCGAGCGTGTTTTGCGCGCTTGCGCGAATGTGGGTGGTTGGTTGGCTATAAACGTTCATTAGCGGGGCGGATGTATTTGCACTATCGGGGTTCAAAGTACACACACACACATAAACCACCCGCGAACACGTGCACTCGAACCGCGCTCGAACGCATTCGACTTCAATACGTCGCTGGCAATTAGGCGTGTACAAACATAATTACCAGTCGACGGCGGCGGCGGTGTCGGCGGTGTTTGGCATTTGCGCCCACGCCGCTGACTGGCGCGTGTAATTGGAATCGAAAAGAGAGGTAATTGCGAGCACAAACACACAAACAGGCTCACATAGAGGAGAACTACTATCACATGCTGCTATCACGTAGTTAATCAGCGGCACGTTCATTCGTACTAATGAAACGCGGAACAAGCCGGCTGGCTGGCTAATTCACAGCGCAAATTTGCCTGCTATCTGGAATTCATGGTGGAAATATGATTTTCGCGAAAGGATTGACAGCGGCAGAATGGAGCATGTCATCGCATCGTCGAAAAGGCCATTAACCCAGTTTGGGTCGCCGGTTCAATGGAGACTAGAAAATTTGAAATGTAATTCCTAAACTGACAAAAAACATCTAGCTCGATTCCATCATCAACTTGGTAGTTTTAGCGTTATGAGTTATGTTATGACGCAGGGCGAACACAGCATTTTTCGAAAGAGTTTCCAATCTCGATCTCGATAGAATCGAACTGACGTCAACCAATCTACATGTTTTTTCATCCCTTTGTTACGTTCAAGATATAACATGCTTGGATCTTCTTCTGGTTGATTCACCATCATATCAGAAAAAGGCAGTATAGTCTTCGCTTTCAGCCAAACGAAGAAATCGAACAACAACTACAACATATGAGGAAGAAATGTAGAAAGCTGATATACTCATTGAAAGATGTAATGCCGCTGCCACATTGGAGGATTGTGCAAACTGTTATTTGCACAAACTCTGTAGACAACAACAACACCAACCAAAACATGATATATTGCAAAGGAACCACACTGTTGGATGTGGAGTTTGCTGGCAGCGGCATAGAAAGGCTTCAATCATCAAATAATCATGATAAACGACGGCTAAGCGCCATCTGAAGCTCTTATTTGAATTAAAACAGGAGCTCCCAACGCATTAATTAGATCCTAATCAGGACATTTCTTTGTAAAGAAAAACAACTCGAGGGTTCATAAGTGAGCCAGAGTCGCGCCTAGTAAAGGCTGCAACGGCCCTAATGTGTCGTCCAAAACGGGTTAAATAGCCGCCATTTTTTCGTTTCCGCGCGCCGCGAAACGGAAACGCGCTCGCTATGGTGCACAAACTTTTCAAATTACTCAGACGCGTGCAGTCAGCGCGAGACAGGAATATGCGCCTGCACACTCGCTAAATGACACACGCATTGCAAAAAAAGAACGCGCGCAATTTCGCGAGCGGAAACGAAACGGACGGATTGCGAGCCAGTGGCAATGTGATGTTCGGCGGTCGGTCACTGGCCAGTGACCGGCCCAAAATGGCTTTTCCACCGAAACGGACGCCCGGTCCGCCGGCGGCGGCGGCGGCGGCGGCGGCGGAGGCGCTAGGCGCTTTGTCCGTGTGGCGTGTGAAATAATACGCGCCGCAAAGCGAGCGTGCAAACTTTGCGAACGTTGCGCTTGGCGGTGCAACCGAAATTATTCATGTGGTCCGGCGTTCCGGCGCTGCCGGTCTCACGTGGGGGGCACTCGCCACACTATGGCGATGAATGCCGACCAACGGCAACCCCACATTACCACCAGAGTTGAGCCAGCAATTGTTAAACAATTAGAATTTTATTTCATTGTAATGTTTCAGGGTTGGAATGATTTAGCCAATTCTCAATGAATATGTTGTTATGATTGGAACAACAACAACGGGGCAGGGGATAGAACAATCAAAGATTAAGCTCTATTATCTTACTCCAACCAAACTAGCTTGGAATCTTAATCTAAAATAAATAAAATGTCGCTGTTGCAACTGAGCTAAAAGAAAGAACAGACCGTATAATTATGGCCGGCAATACGTGTTCCACAACTCTGACTCTGTTGAACCACCATTACCACCTCAACTTTGTCGGCGTTGGTGGTTGGTGTTGAACTTGGGGTGCCCCAGCGAGCGCATCGAGCGTTGTGGCACAATGAGCATTTAATGAAAATTCTATTATACATCGTTAAGCGCCAACGATTATTGCAGTTGCGCTAAACTTGCGTATGGAATTGAATTTGTGTCGGACGTGTGTGTGTGTGCGAATTTGTGTGGAGTCGGTCACATCATCCGGGACCGCGTCGACGTCAGTGTCGTCGCCCGGTTGTAATCACGTGGACACGGAGAGCTAGCTGTGGGTCTCCAGGGAGTGCGTCAAATTGCATGTTGGTATGATGACACCGAACAATTTGTACATTTCACAACCGATTTCCACAAAAAATTAAGTTTTCCATTATATTTAGTTCTGGTTAATTTATTTCAGCATGTTTTTGGATAAACTATCAATTGAAGAAACGCTTAAATTGGCAATAGCAATCAAATATCAGTTGTGAGTTGTGACGTTAAGACCCTCGAGGTTTCAAATATGCGTTCTCTTCAACCGCTTGAACTAGTTAATTAACACGTCAAGTTTTCGTCGAATGTTAGGTTTATGTCCTAAATCCTATTTTTCGACATAACGAGCATAACCTACCAATTCTCGGTAAACCTAACCTCAAAGAGCTTTGATTCATTGAAGCTGAGATAGTCCGAAGAGAAATCCGTGCAACAGCAACCATTTTCGGGTTAAAAACCTACGATGTAGCTAGATAATTATGCTGAATAAAGTGACCGAAATTTAGCAAAAGCTTGACTATTTTGAAATGGCTTATAGTGACGGCCAAATGATTGGTATAACATATAACTATTGCGAATAAAAAAACCATAAGGACCAAATAGAATACCAAATCATTTAATGTTCTCATACCTCCTTTAAACTCGATGCACCCTGTTCGTGCTAACGAGAGTTGGATGTATTTAAGTTGGTCACGCGCACGCGGTTTGCATTCGTTTGCCCGTCGCAATAAGTTTGTCGCTCGTTTGCCATCCGCATCCGGCATGAGGAACTCCTAGCACATTCGTGTCGTTATCGTGTTTATTACCCGGACGAATAATAAAAACAGACACAAATTCATTCCAATCATCATGCACCGGGCGAGCATCACCGGGGAGCAGCAGCAGCAGCAGCATCGAATAAATATTAATATTACTTGCATGAAATGCAAAGTTCACCTCGGCCGCCGCGAATGGCGCGAACGAGCGTGTTGCAAATCGATTCGGATCATGAAAATGTGTGTGCATGCATGGCATCGCATGCGCGCAATTTTCCATCTCTCTCTCTTTCTCTGTGTCCCCGGTGCGCATATAAAGCAGCCTTTCATCCGTGCAACTGCGCAGCAACGTGTTCGAATTGAAAGCGCATGCATGAAAAATGGATATGCTGCTCTGCGGAAAGCGGGCAAATTGTGAAGCGAGCGAGCGAGGCGAGCCGAGCGCTCGTTTGCGGACTGCCGACATCGTAAAAGCGCATAAGCGAGTGTGTGTGTGTTTGTGTGTGTGTGTGTGTCAAACTGTGACAAGCGGAAATAATCGAAATAATAATTCCATGCGGCGTATGCGCACAATGGCGGATATCAGATTAAATATGAATAATTTTCAACATGTTATATAGGGATGTTGGAGGTATAGGATTTGAGAAAATATGTTCAAATTGTTGTTGTTGTTCAAATTGACTCATAATATGTGGAAATAGCCGATGCCATACACAAAGAATGAAGAATGAATTAACTTAAACCCTGAATATTGAAGTGTATTTGATAATGACATTGCCAATAATCCTGGAATGCTTAACCGAAAGCCGTTATCGAGAGCTGTTCTAATCAATCTGCCTTCTATTGGTGATCGACATGTGACCTAAGGTTCTCGATGGGGTTAAGGTTATTGATTTCCGCCTGCACTCCTAAACCGTGGCATATTATGACTCCAACATGTGTTTCTGCTTGCAATTTGCACGCATAAAGTGAGTAATTTTCAATCGAATGTCCGCCACTGTACTATGCGTGTATACTTGTGTGTGTGTATATACTTTAAGTTATGAAGCTCTGGCGCTCACGCGAGCGTACTGATTTGATGAGATTTGGTCTAGGTGCGTTCGACTATACACATATAATATGAATATGTGATGTGTGTTCGGCATGTGTTATTTCAATGCATTTGCATGCGCTGCTGCAGGTGCACATAAAGTCTGACACACATACACCGAATCACCCCGAATAACGCAAACACGACGCACCCGATTTTCAACCAACGTGGTTTATATGGTTTTGATATATATTTTATGGTAGCAACGGAGCTCATTTCAACAAGGATTCACACATCGCAGGCACATGGGATGCATAGTGCACGAATTCTCACACTTGATAAAAATGTATACAGTGCGCGATTGTGCACGAAGGTGCCAGATGCCAGTGATTCTCAATCAGTCGTTCGTTAAGGACGAGATTACGGTTTAATATTGGAATTTATTGAAGTGAAAGAAAGGAAATCTATTTAAAAAAATTGTTTCAATTTATACCTTCAGAACTAGACAATCTCACCAGAACTTCTACTGGTTGGGAAACACATGCCTGAAAGCATAGAAAATATGCTTCGAGGTGTATCATTTTTTGCCGTGTATGCTGCACGTCATGTCGTTTTGTGGTGCTGCAGTTACTCGGTGCTTGGTCGTTGTATCGCAGAAGCTACAGTCGCACCCGTAGAACCTTTGAAGACCGCCAACCGCTAAAGCATGTGCATTTGTGCATGTGCTTATGAACGCGTTCGTGTGTGTGTGGCGATGTTCACTATTGCGTTGCGCATAGACGCCGTGTAATCTTTATGTTGCTGTCGTTTTTCTTTCTATGCACTCCAAATGTGTGGAAGCCTCACAGCAATATGCAGAGGTATGGCAGAAATACAACCAAATAATGATCTATGTCGCGTGTCCGAGGAGTACATACGACATTATTCAATATTCAGATATAATTCAAAATTATTATAGCAATAATTCCTTATGAACACGCTAGCAGGATCATAAATCCGTATAGTTTACACCATACTGCCACTGGCGGCGGTGCCAGACTCGACTTTATATAGTGGATATACGCATTACATATTCAACGACCATATGAACCAGCACACAGCATCGTAATGTTCGTGAATTTCGTTTTTTCACTCTTTCAAGCTGTGTTCTCTGTACTTCGGCAAGATTGCGAAAAAAGAACCAAAGCATAACGAACTAGCCAAAGCAGCACTACGTCATATCAAGCGAACAGAAAAAAGTGTCTGTGAAATATGCATGCACGATATGGCCGGAGTGCTGCCGGCGGTGGTTGTGTGAGTGATTTTGCAGGTATACACTGGCGGATATCAGATTGAACGTTAGTTATTTTCATTTTATGTGTGGGATGAATGTACAAAATACTTGTAATAACATTGAATACAAGTTTGCCACATGCATAGTGCATTCATATTAATTTCAGTCTAATATTGCCGCGGGGTCATTGCTAAATTTGAATGCAAAAATAAATTTGGATAACATATTCATAAGTAGAGTGCTTTCATGGATTCATACGTGTAACGAGTCATGTTCAATCTGATGTCCGACAGTGTAAGTTTGACGTTTGACGTTACGCGTCGTCAGCGCACGCGAACAGGTGAATAACCGACCGTTCGGCGTCGTGGGCCGGCTTATTATGCACGGTCGTCGACGTCACGATAGCATCGTGTGCATAATGAATTAGCGCCAGCGCAGCGTTTGACCAACCAACCGGTCAAAGTTGTCTGTCTGTGTTGTCAACGCCCGATAATGATGATTCCGCGGTGCACGAATTAGTATTCAATTAGTCCATCCGAGCTATACCAATATATGCGCATAACGGCGTTGTGCTGGTCGATTTCGTGGTAAGATTGTCAGCGATTGTGACGCAAATTCTCAGCATCGTCAGACCTTCAAAGCACAACACAATTCCCACGTCAAACCGAGAATTCCCATCAGTGTCTTTGCTAGCGTCCGATTTGTGTGGTGATTTGTGTGCGTATGCTGTGCAAAAAATTAGTGTGTTAGTGAAACAGTGGCGTAACAATTGTATGTATAAAATAACGTAAAAAAATCAATTATAATTTATTACCTAGTTTATTTCATTCGTTATTCACAACGATCAATAGCAATCATATGTGTTGTGGTTACGTTTTATCAATAACAACAACAACAGCTACGTTCTGAGATAAACCCTTGTTTCCTTCATTTTTGTGCCTTTATTTCCTACACAAAACTAATTTCCTACCTAGCTATTAGCCAAATGGCTAGAAAAAGAACATCTTTTATCTGTGGGGTTTCATCAATAACAACAACAATAGCTATGATCTGAGATCTGAGATCTACCCCTTGTTTCTTTCTTACGTCTGAATTTGTTTCCTACACGAAACTAATTTCCTATATATGAGCTATTAGCAAAAATCGCTAGGAAGAGAACATCTCTTATCTGTGTTTTGTGCCTTGCGCCACTTTTGTCACAGACACTCCAAATGTTGGGTCTCCGAGCCGCCGACTTCCGGTGACCGTCTCCTGAACTACGATGCTACGACCAACTAACTGCTGAACATATTGAAATGGGTCGGTGGTGGGACTCGACTCGAGGCAGACTCGTGGCAGACACAATTTCCCAACTGCATATTGCTTGCGTGCGGCGTCGGCGAGCGATTTACGACGCCAACTGTGTTTTCACACGATACAATTTTTCTCATCGAATTAGGTTTAGTATAAAAACCGTCCGGTCAAGACAACGCCTTTTCAATGACACTTATAGCTTGTTTAGTTCGGTACGATCGTTCATAACTCCTAACGTACCGCAATACAAAATGGCATATACCATTCATGCTATTACGATGCATATTCGAATTTGTGAGAATAATGTAATTTAACACTTGAATATTGAATATTTGTGTTTTTATATACGACCCGAAATATAAGGATTGAACCATGTACTGAAATATCAATTTTTCCCGTTTTGTACGTCTATAATAGTTAAAAAATCCAATGATTCAGTTTTGATGAACAATCATTAAGCTCGCACTAAGGAAGACTGCTTAGATCGTATATGTAACCATTATTGCACTAACTAAACATACAAGCTATTTTTTATATTTCTTAAAATTATTATCAATCAATTGTTCATTACATTTTCTTTCATTTGAGTATACGCATGTTGTTGTAAGACACTTCTACCTACCTACGTACCTCTCAAAACGAATTTCTGAGAATTTTCTCATATTTGTTTCGTTGTTTTCCCAAAAAAAGAGGAATTCGACAAATCCGAAAGATCCTCAATGCTGGACCTAATTTGTTTATATATATTTTTTCAATGTTGCGAACACACTGTGCAGCAGCTTATGCAGGAGCCGGTTGGCAAGGCAAAGGGCGGACTGGCGACGGTTGCGGCGATTTGTGTGTGTGTGTGTTGGATGGCTGTGCGTGAACGCAAACGCGTCAATTCGAACACAATTCACAGTGTACATTTGCAGAATATTAACGATTTTCTGCTGCCGCGGCTGCTGCTGTTATAAGCGGATTCGCACGCGTTCGTGGCATTCGAATTTGCATTTGCATCAGCGAAAGTTTCAACATGTAATTCGTCGGTTATGCGATGTAATTGTGTATTGGTTTTTATTCGGATGTGTTAATGTGCAAGCAAAGTAGGTTGTTGGTTTGTGGAGTTGTTCGAGCGGTTCTCGCAATTGAGTGAAGTAAAGTGGGGCATTTTTTATGTTGAAATATATGTTTTTCTATCTTTATTCAGTTTACCCTATTTTTATCGAATTACCCTTAACACGCAAGCTAGTTAGAATGTAGAATACTAATCATTCTTATTTTTCTCTTTCATTCTAGCCGTCTTCTTGCTTCGGCCAGTCACATCGTATTCAATTGGAAGTTGTCTTCACGTTGGATTTTTAGACGTTTGATTTAAGGTAGGTTCAAGGTCGTAGAAACTCCTGCAGAGATTTTGAAATGTTGTGTACTCTTATGTTGATCCAATAAGGCCTTAACCGACTTTATTGAAAAAAATGACCATTTCATTCCGATAGTTAAGCTCTGAACACTGGATATCGATGTTTTCTACAATAAATCTCATTGAAATAATTCGTCTGCTAATTCGAAAGATGAATGTTAAAGTTAACATACAATAATATTGCCTCGAAGTTAGACTCAAATCAGTTTTCGTACCATTGAATTTATGAAAAGTAACAACGATGTAATAAGTTTTGTCCATTATAATTTGAGAAATACTGCCTTTAGAATTGGTACAATTTAGTATGCAAAATATACCCCATCTCACTCTACCGAAACAAATAACTCGAAATTGTATCCGGCGCCACAAAATCCAGTACTCTCGCTATAGAGCTGTGTCGATCGTCGCTTATCGCTTGGCAATATGCGTTCGCCAATATTTACTCTCACACAATTCGTACAGAAAAAACGAACTCACTCGCCGGTTATTATTGATCGCCTCTTTAGCGCATGCCAAGTATCATATTCAATACTCATGTAATATTTATCTAACGCACACGCTCCGCGCACAAACGTTTGAATTGACATAATATGGATGGTTGATACACTAGAACCATCATTCGTTTTGGGTCGGGTCGACCCTGCTGTCGAGACAGACAGTCAACATGTGCGCCCGTCTCAAAGCACTGAAGAAACCTCCAAAGCGGAATTTAACCCATTTTGGGACAATGGACGTCTACATACTTGGGCATATTGCACAGTTGAAAATATCGTTAGTTTGGTCCTTCCTGAACTAATCTTAATTTTATTTGGTTGTATTTTATCTTCAGTTCAATAAAATAATAATCTTTTGAAAATTATGAACAGTTCCTGGTTTCGAATCTGAGTTCTCGTATTTCCATTCTAAATTAGTAATCTTCTTGTCTTGTGTCTTGTTAGTCTAGTTGCTAGACAAAAACTTGAACAACAACAACGACTATTTTAAATTTTGTTACCATACTATCGATTCCGACACAAAACTCAAACTTTAGCCGAACAAAAATAAACAAAAAGACGCCTGATTAATGTTACGTCGCTCAGCGGCCAAATGTGCCGTCCAAAATGGGTTGAGCACATCCACGCTCACTCCTCACTCCCCACCACCCCACACTCTCAACGTTTTGTTTAGTCAATAACCAAATTCTTCGGATGCTTGGAGCGCCAACCCGAAAAATGCGCACGAAGAAAATCGATTCCGTTGACATATGACGAATGAATCGACTGCCGCCGTGGCCGCTGTCAGCTCTTATTGGGTCGAATAAATTTATATTGACATAGTTCCGGAGGGGGCCGAAAAGCAGCAGCCGACGACGATTGAGCGACGCGCGTCACCTTATCTCCCCGTCTTTGGTGCGGAGTTGTGCGGAGTTTTTAATTAACCTCGCGTCGTTTTTCGTCGTCGTTTGACGGGGGTGTTGGGTTGGTTGGTTGGGATATTTGTGTTCGCGCACTCGCTTTTGAGCATTCTTGGCAAAGTTTTTTGTTCACGTGAAGTCGTGTTCCTTTGTGTGCAAGCATTCCGTCCGCAGAAGCGGCATGCAGAATCGTACCAAGCGTCCCGAACGTGTCGTCTGCTACTAAATTGTGTCTTTCTGTATCTGACTCTCTCGACGATTCAGCATTCAAACATCAAAAGTGCTGTCGGCTGCTGACGACTGCGCAGTGATGCATGTTGCTTCATACGAATGGGTTCACTTCCATATACACATAATACATGCCATGATACGGTCGTAGGAGGACATAATAATAATATTATTCTCATAGAATACTGTCCTTGGAACATATTGTGAAAACCCAACCACTAGTTAACAAGTTACAATGGCTTTTGGATGCTTTTTATGTGAATCTTCGGCTGCACTCAACTCTCAGATGACTATCCTTTGGACTTTGAAGTGTATTGATGGATTAATGTTTTATCCATCGACACATATCGAGCGTAAACATATTTGATAACGAAACTATCTCAATTTAATTGACACTCCAACACATTGTTGTTGTTTTTAAATTCTTATTTGATTCAACAACTTGATTCAAAGGCGTTGCTTTCTCTATAAGGCCTTATCTCAAAAATAACGATACAAAGAGTGTGTTTGGATTGTATGCTTCTGTTTCTGCATCGTAACTTCACGGCTTGCTGAATCTGAGATGTGATTCGCTAGGACTATTTCGATCGAAATAGTATAGACGTCAGATATGCTATAAGTTTTCGTAAGAGACTTTTTGATTGAAATCGAGTATTTCGATATTACGATGTACATTATATACAAAATTTGAATACTGGGGCATTAATCCAACTTTGTTTTCCGGTCAGATATTCATGTTTCAATCTGTCTTGAGCTTGAGACCACATTTTTAAGTAGCAATCCTACATAAGACACATACAAACAGCCTTTTCAAAAGTTACCCACAATAACACCTTTTTCAGCTGTTCATCCTACAGACTTTTCATTCCATGTTCATACTATCTAGTACCAACACACTCATACACTAAACACACATATCTTAATCCCGCAGCCGCACAGCCCGCCGTTGGCTGCGTGCAGACGATTCACGTTTATTTTCTTAATCCCTGGCTGGGCAATTTGTGCACGTGTGCCGCCGTGAGCGCAACCCTTGTTGCTTGTACACCCCACTCTCGCTTCGCGTTCACGTATATGCATGTTCAAGTTATATTAGGTGGAGTATCAAAGACCGCCAGGGTTTCAGATTCAATTTTCAGTTATATTTTGAGCAATGCTTCGAGGCAAAAAACTCAATCATTAATATCATTCAGGCTCGACGATCTCCATAAAAACACCTCTTCACACACACTTTTTCCAACCGACTGTATCTCGGGAAAATCTTCGTATTTCATATTCAGCCGACCAACACTTCTTCACCTTCCTATATACTTTCAAATGGCGTGTGCGTGTATTATTGCCAGATGTGTATTTCGAAATTCGAATTCAAATCTGATCGATTTTGTGGACCTAGTTCGATCGGCTTTATCTCGTGAACGCACTAACCAAACTTATATAGCTATAATGTGTCATAGGAATAGTGATGTCCTAAACCGGAAGGCCTTCAATACTAGATCCAAAATGTTAGAATATCACATGTATCCCCACATATCTCTCGGGCGCAGGCGGACGCACTTGGAGTGCAAGCGAGTGTGAGATACCCGTTTTAATTAGTTCCATCAAAACAAGCAGCGCATTCACGCGCCAGCGGCAAGCACATGTGTGTGTCAATTCTCGCCCTCGGGGCTTTATCGCTGGGGCGATAAGCAACCCGCTCGCCGAAAATGCATTAACATAAATACTCGAACAACGCACGTACACGTACACACTTTGGTTAGTGCTTGTTCTTGTACATATCGTATCTACATATCTTGTTTGTTGTACACAAGCCAATCCAAACATTTGTTGATCCCCCTGGCGCATATGCTCGCATTCGTTGGGGCGAAATCGTACAAGACATAGGGGATGATAAGTCAGTAGGATGGCCTATTGATGACGCTAATACAACTGTATCTGTCTAAGTTTTATTATGCACTATATTTCGAAATATGCCTGGCTAACTTTCGTGTAAATCCGTTCAAGTGATCACGATTTACTGTTGTTTTTCCCTCCATTTTATAAATATCGGATTTATCATTACTATTTGATGGGACAAAAATCCTTCATCTAGAAACATGTTCGGTTTTTGAATCTTCTAATCATCCTACAAACCTATCATCCCATGCGTTATATACGTCCCACAAATCATGTTGATTCGATTTATCACAAACAACTGTCGACTCGCACCGCGACTCGATCTATAAATCACATCGAGTCGTTGCAATCAACTAGAATAAATCGACGAGGAAACCCCCAACTGTTCATCGATTGCGTCGTCCGCTCATATGAAGTTCAGAATTGCTCCAAATGTTGTCCAGTGAATGTTCAAGGATTGCACAGATATACAAATGATATGGCACAGCGAGCTCTTATTTCGCAGTGCTCTCTCGTTAGCATGCACGAGCAGCAGCACTCGTCAGCTTCTCGGGCATGGCACTTGGCAAACGGTTGGCTAATTGAAAATATTAATTGCCGAGCATATCGTATTGCATAGAGCATACCAGAGAAGTGCATATGGAATATTGTTTAGCCAATGGAATAAGCATTCCGTAACGGCTTTTCTCGTGAAGAACGTAGATCCATAGATACAATATTCATAATGATCTAATCATGATCTAATTCTATCTAATTAGACTGACTTGCAAAACATTGTATGAAAAACAAATTACATCCATACACCTTGGATTTTTGATCGAAAGGAAATCTCTATTGAGAAGTACTAGATCAAAGACATTCGATAATTCTCAGTTGTGGAAAATGTCGATGCGTCGAGTCAGTATGCATTTCCCCGGTGGGTGATAGAATACGATGCGAACATTCGCTGTGCAGGCATGCGATTTGAAGAATACTCGCGCGTGGGTGCATTCGCATGAGAACGCACGAGGGCATCTCATCGTACATCAGTTGAGCGAAGTATGTTGTCAGAAGCAAACGTCTAAGCGCAGCATAGAATGTGCGTTTTAATTCTCAATTTCCCGACATTATATTAAATGCTTATATAATATATGTACTATAATTTGTTAGTGGCACACATACAGTTGTGGCAAAATAATTACGAATGCCCATTAGCTTTTTAGACATGTGTTCATCACGACTGGTAGAGGCTTTCTATGCGGACACTTGTTTCTAGAATATGTTCGTCTGTTCTTTGGGTACCACACTCATCAACATTTTCATCAC
>JANTBZ010009112.1:0-14276 GCA_024741255.1 Exechia fusca
ATATAAAATGAAAAATAAAAAAAACTATTATATATACCAAATGCCTCTACCATACTCAAACTTCACAAAAAGTTCCAAAATTCCTAGACTACATCGGCTCTGGCCAAGAACCCAGATATAAAATCGTTCTTATTTATGGTGCCACTAAAGTATGTTCACGAATTTCGATTTTCGATTCCTTCCAATCTAACGAGGGATCTAAAATTTTAGTTTTTCACACTGAAAATGTTTTCAAATAGCACTTTTTTGTTTCACCATCGTACCAAACGATAAAGGACCGCTTCTAACTGGGTTTGTCGAAATGATAAATACATTCAATCTCAGAGGCAAAAAAGTTAGCTGCGATCGGTAACCACCATGGTAGGCTGTCACACTGTATTCTGTATGTTTGAGTAGCGGTTGGATTTGCGTGTAAATGTGCGGCGTAACAATAGAATAAACACGCCGCTGCTGCTGTATACTGAATCGCTGCGGGCGGCCCGAACAGCAACTTCGATGTGTGTGTGTATGTGTGGCATTATTAACTCAAATATTTAGCAGGTGCACGTTTGCATAAATGGAATTCTGAGTGTGCAGACACGTCTGTGTGCATTTTTTCTGTATTATTTCGTCAGTGTGCGCAGGTTATTTTATCCGCAGGTTATGCAGAAAATACGCGATTGAGCATAAATTCATGCGGCGCACACACACTCAATGCATAGGTCGCGGCCAACGGGCTGAGCACATCCGCGTTGTTCGTTTAGCTACTTATTCGCAGGCCCTGCTCTGCTGTGCACGTGCATTCGCAAATAAACCGTGCAAAGATCGGCACATTTTCTTGCTGATCACAATTGTATGACATTTCAAAAGTACAACTGTGTAATATGCGCACGTCGCGTCGGTGTGCGCGCAACAATGCAGCGCATAAATGTTTGCAAGTGCACGGGGCGAGCGCCACATACACGAGTGTGTGTACATTATTGACAATTCTGCTGGTGCAGGCAAAACCCGGCTCTAGAGAGAGGCGGGGGTTGGAAAGATGATGAATCCAACCAAATAAGCGGAACAGTAATCGGAACCGCGTCAGCCGCGAAGGGTGGGTTTCAATGTCACAAATCCGAACTCGCACCCTCATTTCCCTCGCCAGTTCGCATAATACACGTTGTTTTTTCAGCCGACTCGCCGTCGCGTCGCTTGTTGTCATTGTTGTCGTTGCGGTGTGCTCAGGTGTGCGGAGGATCAAAATGTTCAGCAGGGGTATGTCGCGTTGCGCAGCATACATGTCGCTTAGTGATTTGGATTATTATTATTATAACTTGCGTTGTTTGCTAGCGCACGTTTAAATTATGCCAGTTTATCATGCTGTAAGTGTTTCGAACGTTAAAATTGTGAAGTACTAGGATTAATACCTATGACATTGCATATGATGCAATTCAACATTTCAGGTTTTTGTCGCTAACCCTTTGCAAAATGATCTTTTTTATACTTCCATCTCTTCTCTTTCCTTTCCTCATTAAAAGGTTCGATTTGAGAGTTTTGGTACCAGAACACCGATTTACCCGAAAAATAATGTACTAAATAGTACAACGAGCTATAGCTAACCTTATCGAATATCCACGGTCATAGGTGTAAACCTAGTATGTATGTTGATGTAAGTTATGTTGTGTTCATTAAAATGTTGAGACCGACTAATTTGAATCATTCAATGTACATTTCTAATGGCCATCGAACAATATTTCGCCACACGCTCACAGATTTGTCTGATATTATTCAGATAAATATTCCCATCCGTAGCTGAGCAACGTTTTAGCCAAATTGGATTGAATCGTCCCTCGTCGTCGTCGCCGCCACCGGAGCCAACGCATTTCCACCGGTAAAGTAGTGATATCACTCAATGGAACTTATGTGGCCACGTTTTTGCGTTTATGTCTTGCCATAAATACACGCATACGCACGCCCAGCCCAGCCCAGCGCCCGTGTTCATACGTGACGTGCGAGTCGATAAGCGTTCGAAGTGAAAAAAAAAACAAGAACTGTGCGTATAACATATTTGCATCGGTTAGTTCAACTCAATCGGAATATTATGGAATGATATTGAAGAACAACTTGCGTGAGCACGTGCGCCAAACTTCTCACTGCTGGAACATACCATACACAACAAACACTCCCGTATGAAGTTCCAAACACTCGCTTACGGACAAAATATAATCAGCATGTTGCCACCTGTTTGCATTTGCTTGTTGTCGTCGTCGTTGCAACTAACTCGATATTATAGTTATTTTGACTGCAGTCTCCGAATGCTGCAAAGAGTATCTGGGGTGCCCATATGTGGAGTGTAGTACCGCGGCGGCATTTACTTGTGTGCGTTGATACTACCCTAGCTCATCAATTTGAAACATGCAAGAAATTGTGCTTCTTTTACGTTTTGTAGGAAAAGTAAGAGTCACACACAAATTGTAATGATGCAGTTTTGTTCATTCAACATCATTCTATCGCAAACGCAAACATCTTTCAAGGTAAGTCTTAACCTTTGGTTAGGCGCGCACAGAAAAGACAAATTTTTCGATAAATGGAGAAATTGTCGAACGAATAACCATGATGGTAAATGTTTCACATTTGACTCTACACACATTTCTCTAAGCCACTCTAATTTTATTATCTTCATGGTTATTCGTTCGAAAATTTCTCCATATATGAACGGAGAATTCTCAGCCACAGGCGCGACTTTTCTTCATCGATTCTTTTGAATTTTATAGAAGAATGTGTATTATACAAAACTGCATCATTATATTTCTTGTATGACTCTTACATTTCCTACAAAATGTAAACGAAACACATTTTCGTGAATGTTTCATACTGATGAGCTGTACTAGTAGACTTTAAGAACACATTCCATACAAATATTCACACATGATTTGCCGAAACAGCGAAAGTCCTGTCTCGCATATCACACACAATTCGCGTTGATGCATTATGCGCGAACTTCCCAAAAAGCCTGGCGCGCATCTCGTCGTCGTGTCTCGCGCGCGCATTACGCCGAAAATGATTTGAATGACGCTTTTGTACCGAACGCACGCGCACACACACAGATAGTATTCTAGCATGGGTATATTATGTGTATGTGTATGTGGATGTATGCAAACACCGCCGTATGAAAACGGCGCGTCGGCAGCCGCCGCAACAACTCCCGAACCAACCGGATGTCGGGCGGGAAACAGGATGCTGAACACACGATAAGGATTCCGACATACCGCGGCACCGCGCCGGCTTGTGCGCGAGTGTGTGTATGTGTGTGTGTCTGTGCCGCGTGTGTTTCGCGTGTCGTCCCAACTAGGCGCGTTTACAAACGCACACACCCGCACGTCCATAGCCAAACAACACACACACTCCATTCAAACAGGCTCCATGAATTTCGAAACAGTTTTGCCGTATGCCCCATTGTTAATGCGCCGATATGTGCTTTCCATGTTCTCTGCACTCTCTCTCTGCTGCTGCACAGCGCGCATATGAAATATTAAATAATTCATTCACACAGTATGTAAAACTGTTGTCGTTCACACACACATGCGATGCAATCAAACGACAGCGCCCGACAGAGTTTTGCCAGCGATTGAATTAAAATCGCAACAGCACGCGCGCGCGCCTGTCGCGACGGATGCAACACAAATCGCAGTGCGCGATCGAACACCGCTGTGCGCTAAACGAACAGCCCGGCACTGGAGTTTAACCCGTTTTGGACGGCCATGGTACCGTTGAGTTCAACACATCTTTTCTTAGTTTTCTACTATATGTTCATCGCAATAACTCCTCGGATGAAACTATTGTCATTTGTCTGATATGGACTTATTGATGGACTTTTGATAGTTCGATGATGATGCATCAAAATTTGGAAAATCGCATCGCTCCTACAAATCCGTTGAAATTCGGATCATGTTCAAATTATATTCTGAATGCTATATTGTATTCGCGTTATCAGTTGTTGATTCAACTGGAACGATCACTCACCCCATCCGGTTCTTCAGCTAAACGGTCAATATATTTCAAAATTCTGAACGATTGACGGTTGGGAACAGTGGCTTGACCGGGTGAACCGGGTAACGAATGAGGCGGTTGCGAGTGAAGCGAATAATTAACGAATGAATTCATCCGAGTGAGACGCGATTCGCCGTTGCGGCTATCGGACGGTTGAAGCCGTTGGGTTAGAAATGAATAATGGATAAAATGTACGGTATTTAGACGCGATAACAAACCATATAAAATCCATGTACATATGCGTTGAACAAGTAGCAACATATCATATTCGCATTTTCCCACATGGATTCCAAAGATGGTCGACGAGTAACACTACTTCATGGTTCATTAAGTCCCGGGAAAATAATGAAAACACAAACTTTTTGAACTCTACATAGTCTCATTTAAAGCCGATAGCCAAAATCCAGCGATCCTGAAATATCAAGATAATCTTTGAAAAGTATCTGGCGCTAACCCTTGCAAAATCCCCATTTTTCGCGATTTATACTGCCTCATTCTTTCCCTGGAGACACCATTTTAAATTTGGAAAATGTCAATTGATAACCTAATAGGCCGAATACGGATCAAACCACAATTCATAGGTCAATCATTACATTATCGACATTTTGTTGATTTTGACAATTGTCAGTATTTTCGTTTCCGCGTTTCCGCAAAATGCTGTCACATTCCCAAAATCGCATGCACGATATGACTAAACATTGTTTTCATATCTTTAGGAAATCAGTAGTCTTTAGCTGCCAAACTTTTTTGAGTTTCAGAAATTATTTGGTCGACTTGTTGATGTTTTCGTCAGTAAGCGACACATTTGGACGTCGACTGCGCGCATCGTCTTCGGTGCCCAAATAGCAGGTACTGAGTTATGGAAATCAATTTCTATTTTTATTTTCGGATGGGGAAGAACCAGCACCACGCGTAATATGACATATTTTGGCGCCAGCCGCCCTTTTCCCTCGGAAAACTGTGCAACATCATAAAACGAAATTCGCTCTTCTCCATTAGCCCGTATTTGATGAACCGCGTGATACAATGAACGGCATAACTTTCAAACTACTTTATGAAATGGCATGACAATTTGTAATTCCTCATCTAAAAGATGGCCATTCCGAAAAATGTTATCGATTTGAGAGTGGTGGCACCAAAACACCGATTTTCCAGTGACATAATGAACCATGTATAATAGCGCGCTGATCGAACGAATAGCACACAACTTTAACCAACAGTCATTGCACTAGTAGCTTCTAATTCACGCGAGCCCATCGAAATGCGAAATCAATGCGCCCAGCAGGTGCGCCATCGATTGGCGCCAAACGCGTCGACACACACACCAGCACATATCGTCAGAATCAGCAATCGACGCTTCGAGCACCGCCCGCCGTTCACTGACGCGGCGAGATTTGCTGTAATTTCCCGCGGCAAATTTATCGCTCATCGTCCGCGACGCCGTCGTCGGCGTGACGATGATGATGGGATCTCGAACATAAACTACACATATTAATTGCGTAGATATGAACGACGTTGCCCGCATGCCTGTCGAACCAGCAGCACGCAGCTCACAGACACATTTTGATACCCTGTAGCGGCAACTTGCGTGTTTGGCGATGCCAGCAATGCGCCTCCTCGCCCAATAAGCGCATTCATTCGTGCATAATGTATGTGTGTAGCTGGCGAAATTATATGGTGCACTCCGCCGGCTCTCCGCCGGCAGGAGCATCGTCAACAAACAACATATGCCATGTGCAAGCAACGGCAGGCTGCGCGCACTCGCTAAATGTTTCAATGGTCTTTTCCATTTAGGCGAGGTGTATAGAGCTCACACGCGCGCCTGCCAGCACACACACACACACACACACACACACACACACACACGGTTGTGCGGCCTTTATGCACAAACAGCAGCAGCAGCCGACCAGCCAGCCAGCCAGCCAACGAGCGTATGCGCTAGTAGAAAGTTACCGGGCGCGGGCGCACCGATCGCACGGTTGGCCTTTTGGGCGCAATCGCACGCGTGCAGGCTCGTCGGCAGATTTTGGAAATATAGTTAATTTGTATTTAGGATAGAAGTAAGGCCAAATAGAAGTACAAACATTCAGAATATGATTATTTGAATTTTGGAGAGGAAGTATACATCCTGCGTCAAAATAGTTGTTACATCGTAGAATGGCTTTATGTGATTTTCTGCTATTTTTGCGGCCCATTTTCTACAAGACAGGCATTGTAGACAAAGTGGCCGATCTCAAGCTCATATTGTGGTCCGACCTTTCCTCTAACCTAACTCAATCGATTTGATTTTTTGTCGCTGGTTGGACCGTGCAAAGTGTCTCATCCGAGAAGAGTATGTTCAGAAACGCACCGTTTACGTACAACGTGTATCTCTATTCTCTATTGCCAATCGTCAAGGTAGAATAACTAAGGCAAAGGACATCCAAACGAAAAGATGTCTTCAACTATAGACAGTTCTTATCATTTGATATACCTTTCGAATAAACAAGTTTAAAACTGTAAATAAGCCTTTCCTTGGTTTATAGCGGTTTTGTTCGTTTGAATGGAACATATTTGTTATTTGATAACGCTAAATTGTATTGATTTGGACTAAATCGTCTGGAGGCAACAAATCTTGCTCTCGGTTTCCAGAGCATAGCTTGAAGCATAGACTTCATGCAATGATGTTTTGCAAAAATATAGCCAGATAATAATTGGTCTTTCGATTGCATTCTTCATTTCGAAATTGGTTCGAATTTGCAGACGTGGATGTGCTAAATATATTTTGTATGATTTGTTTATTGAATCATATCGAATATTTCAATTCCAATTAAAATGCTCCATAAATCTGCTCACCGTACACACTTGCACACGCGCTTTATGGTCAAACTAAACTCGACAAGGCATCGCACCGCACTCCGCACACACACACACTCACACACCAAAACGCCCAGCACCGTCTTCCTGCACCGTCGTCGTCGTCGTCCTCGTCGTCGGCGTCTCGTCTTCATTGCGCTCCGATGCGATGCGACGGTTCGGGCGATGCACACATAAAAAGCTTCGTGAAATATAAATGAGACCGTACGTCGTGTGCATCGTCGGCGGAGCGGTCGGGATTCTAAAAAATGGAATTGCGAATTTTATTCGTTCTGTCGCGCACGTTTTTCTCGGGCGGCCAGGCACATAACAGTGCGGTCTGCCGACTGCTGCGTGGCGGAGTTTGGTGGTCGTCTTCTTGTGTGTGCACTCTGACATTATTTTGTATACCGTACCAAGAGGATTTGTACGCGGCCGCACAACAATTTGCCGTGTCGCATCATTTGCGGTCAGACTGGCGAAATGCAGCAGCCGCGCGACAACTGCCAGAGAGAGCGAAAACATATCACTTGCAGGCGTGTGCGGGCAGTCACACTGGGCTGGGCTAAATGGATGTCGAAATGCTCGGCGTAATGGTGGTTCGATTCTCGATTGGTTAGACAAGGCAAGGCCAATCGTCGACGTAGACTAGCTAAACGCTTGCACGCTCACCAGACGCATAACTCGATGAAAACGTTACACGCTGGAAAAGTCGAGCCGGCCTCATGTGATTTAATAAATTATTTCGAATTGAATAAAACATGGCATAAATATCGTGCACGTTATGCATATACAGTCGCGCGCAGTCAAGGTGAGTTCGTCGTCTGTTCGTGTATTTTTTGTGTGTCGGTGATCTCGTATGTGCTTAAGAGCTCTCCGAGACGGTGTTCGTTCATAAACACGTGCAATTTTATTGCATCCCATTCGACGTCGCGTCGTCGTCGTGCAAGATGGAGTAGCGAAATACACCAGCATGCAAACAACATTCGTGTATGTTTGGCGTGTTACGGACAAAAACACCAAACGCGCCAAGTCCTAATCGTTTATGTGTTCCTCGAGAGGCTGCACTTAACCCAATCCACCAGAGCACGTTGCTGCTGCAGCAGCAGCAGCAGCAGCAGTTACTGTCAAACGTTCCGTGCGATATCATATTTGCAAGAAAGTGCCGGCACTTAACACACACACACACTCACCTTGCCGAATCGACGTCTCCTTTTCGGCTTCATGCACTTGTCTGGAGCGCCGGCGCCGTAGCTCATGCATATAAGAGGACACGGCGAGGAGGCGAAGCGATCGCAGACGGACACGTTTCGACTGGGCCACCAACGACGACGACGCGGCAAATTGTAGAGGACGGACATGTATTTGAAATACGGCCGGGCGTTTCACGTTTCGCGGCGCGACGTAGGAAGCAATTGACGTGTGCAGACTTTTAAACGATTCAAGAGTACTGTGTTGGTGGCAGATAGCGTGAGGACTTACTCACCGCACAAAATATTGAATTGAGCATAAAGTCTTCTACTATTAACATCAGTTAAAGGTAATATCGCTCATACATCGCATCGAAAACTACTATTTAGTATTGGAAAGGTTTGGATCCCCGCTTGAAAGATGTTTTGTATAATAGATTACATTGTGAGAACTCGTCGGAGATGGTCACCACAAAACAGGACATTCGCCCTGTTTCTCACTTTTGTCTTAATTTTTGAACATTTTTAACTAAAGAAAACTGAAGAAAAAAATGGGGATCTACCACAAACGGAGTTATGTGCAAAAACTTCGCAAAATCTCGATCACCTGCCAGGATCTGTGTGATCAAGGATGGGACGTCCCCTTATGAATAATTTGCGTAGTTCGGACCTGACACAGAGCGATTACAATAGATTTTTAGCATGTTGATCCCGAAAGACTTCTAAGAATGCACTGTCCGCGTTATTCCCTACAGGGCGAAAGACTATTAAGATTAAGGCATATTGAAATGTCCACCTGAAAGTAGACAAATGAACGAACAAAACGATGTATAGTTGACTCGAATCGGACGACAATAACTATTTTAAATAGAGCATTGAGAAGAAGACCAAACGTTATGCTCAATCCAATATGTGCTCGAGTAGCGATTTATGTTCATTTTCGGAAATGCAGTCGCAAGTTGCATGTCAGTTGGATACAACGACCGATGTGGCCTATTAGCAGTTGGCTGCGCTCCTACGATTGGAACACCGAACATTACGAGTATAATAGGTCCGAACGCGCTCTGTTTATGGCTTGTATTTCTTTTATTGCTAAACGAACAAGAATAGAGTCGGATGCGGCTGGATCATCGGCGTCGTCGTCGCACGGCGCCTCAAAGCCGCTATATTTGCGCTAGCCTAAACAGACAGACACATCCGAAATCGAGCCTGCCGGAGTTCTGTTCGGCAAATCCGTCCGCCGTCCGCCTTCTCGCAGCCACTCACTCTACTATCCACCAACGTACCGCACGTGTCCACAAAAACCGCACCGAAAATGAGCGCAGCCACCGCCGCTACGTGTTGAGCATCTGAGCATATAAAGTGTGTATGAGTGTGTGTGGGTGTATGTCCCGCCAGTCCACCAGCTGAACGGGGTACACACACACACACTCACCACACACCCGCACATCACCTCCCATGGGTGGAATAAATAAGAATTAAGGAGATCCGTGTGTTTTGAGGGTTTTTTCGGTCGGTCCGCCGAGCGGTGGTGTGGGTGTGCGTGTGACCGAACGAATGTCGACGAACAAGCGTGTCTACTGTGCGGCAGGCCCGTAGCTATCATAGTGGCAGAGGGGTGCTAAGCCAACTCTGCCCCTGACCACCACACAAATCTTTACATTTTTTTATTTAGAAAAAAAGAAGAGAAGAGAGAAGAGAAGAGGCGCGCTTATCCAAGGGAGAGACTTAGAGTATGATGGTGTTCATTTAACATTACATCATTTCATTTTTGGTGTGATTGTTTTTTTCTCTATAAAATGTGAACAAAATAGACTGTTCTTGCATGGTTTAAGTAAACTGGTTGAGGTTGTAGGGAGTGCGGTAAAAAACGCAAAACTTCATAATTCTACAACTTATGAATCTGTGCAGCAATCTTTAAAAATTAAACGGGATATTTGTCTTAAGATTATTTGATCAATAGACAGAACAAATTCATTCGATTTTAACAAAGGTTCCAAACTTTCCGGAATACATTCCATATTTATAGTATCTGTATCTTTCATCGAGGCTGCAATCCATTGTTTTTCCAAAAAACTGTTTTCGGTATTAAGAACTTGTGAACTTCAATTGTCTTACCGCTTCATTGGCCGGAGGAGACTCTACTAGAGGCATTCTTTGATATTTATATCGGTTCCATCGATCCACATGTGATGAACAATATGCTAAAATCACACAAATATAAATCGCCTGTTAAACTAGAAAGAAACAAACAAACATTTGTATGACTAGTAAAAAATCGACATCAGTTTTCGTTGGAGTCTTTCAGCCACTAGACTCTTCTTTATGTCTCTGTACTCTGTCTCTGTCCAGCAAGGTATACTCTTTATAGCACCTTAGGCCAGTCGCTGATATGTTTAGTGCATTGTACTCTCATCGAAAACCCATTTAAACTGCATAACTGCGATTCGACAACCTCGGATTTTTCTTCACGAAAGCTACCACTTCCTTCGCCCTGGCCTTGTGAAATAATTTTTGTTCCGGAACCTCTTTTTCTATAAAGATATTTTTTATTCGACCAAATAATTTTCGAGAAATTTTATTGATCCACTACCAATTTATTGGCAAGCATCGGTCGAATCAATTGCGTTAATGAATTGTTTGATGACGAATGCAAGGGTTTCAAGTTTTCATGGATTACTTTGTCAAAATCTAATAATTGTTTTTTTTTTCGAATACAAAAAATATAATAGACTTTCATCCGTTCTATTTTTCAAGATAGCGGCAATGGCTCCTGATTTAATTAATATTTAAGATATGCCATTTTGTCTGCCGCATTCCTGTTGTACATTAATCATTATTTTAATATCCTTTGGCCCTTTGGGGCAACATATCAATTGAGATATACTTTAAAAGGTTCTCTACGATAAAATTATGTATACAATTGAAATAATTTACTCCCAACATATCTCAGGTGTTGATTTGATAGTTTCCAATAATCTTCAATACCCCCAGTATATTAAGCGAGTGTCTGTAAAATGTTGAAACTTAGGCTTATTATTTCACATTTATTCGTAATAGTTCGGTGTTCCAATCTATAATTTAATCTCAACCTCCATCAGCCCACCCCTCCTGGTTTGACGGGCTAGCTACGGGCCTGCTGTGCGATGCGCGGTGTCGTCGTCGCTGTATGTTTGTGAATCGTATATGTCGTGTTGCCGTGTCGTTTGGTTTCGTCGCGGCGGCGCTTCCGACGAACCCAACACGGCGCGGCAGCAAATGCGCCGAGCACCATATGCGACGATGGGAGTCGATGGGTTTTTTGGGAGAGTGAGCACACACACACACATATCGTGTTCGCGTGACGCGTTTCCGGGGATGTCGTCTACCTGCCGACTGGCGGCGACGGCGAAAGTCGCTGGGGGTTTTGTGGCGGGAATGAGATGTAACTGTGCGGCGACCGCGGCGGCGGCGACGGCGGCTTGGGCGTCAGAATGAAGATGCGCGCTGCAGCGAGGCGGAATGGGATGGGCTGCGAGGAACGTCGACGTCGTCGAGCGTATGCGATATGCGTGTGTGTGCGCTCATATATAAGCAATTCGATGCACGCCGTGAATTGAAATTGAGAAAGCCGCCGCACCGTCGCATCGCACACACACACACACATCGCATCGCATCATCAGATCAGGGAAAAGGTGCTCCACACACAATGACAACGCAATGCTCCGGAGGCGTCACTGCGACGACGACGCCGACTCCAGGCGCACAATAAACTTGTTAGTCAGAGTGAATTTGCCATTGACCTTAAGACATGAGCATGGGAATATTCGGGGATTCGGTTATGGCTGGTTGTTGCCGTGGTCAATATCAATAAATTCTCAAACATAACAAACGCATTCCGCTTTAATAACTCACTCGCTCGTCAACAATGCGCCGCATCCGCTCAATCTCAATAATACTCATCATCGTCATCATCGTCGTTGTCCCGACTCTGCAACGGATCGGAGCGGTGGCCCCGATAGGTTCGAGTGTACTGCACTGGAATGGGCCTCGAAGGTCTGAATCCATCCTCCGATGCGTCTCGATGCGCCGCTGCAGCCGCCGCCGGTCGTCTCCCGCTCAGATGTCCTCCCCGCTGGCCGCCGGAGCCACTTTGTCCGCTGCCGCCGACTCGACCGGCATGCTGATTGTTATTGTCGAATTCCTCCTCGGCACGAATGCTGCGCAGCAGAGCCATCCGATAGGCGCTCAGGCGGGCCGCCCGCACTGCGAGCGGATCCAAGCCGCCCGATTCCGCCCGCTCTCGCTCCGCTCTGCCGCCGGCGGCCCGATAGGGCAGTACAATTTCGGCCGCGTTGAGCGCCGCATCGGAGTCACGGTCATCCTCATCCTCACCGTGATGGTTGTGATTGTGGTTGTTGCAGTTGTTGCGAATGTGGTGGCGACCGGCGGATGGTGGATGGCTGCGTTCTCCTGTGCGAATCGAATTGAATTAATTTAATCGCCAGCCCGTAATCTTTGAATAGCTTACGCGGAGGACCGTTGACAATGCGGAACGTTGCTGCGCTTGACATGCCAATCACGAGCAGCAGGCAGCAGAGGGTTTCCTGCACGATGGTGACGACGGCGATGACGAACGGGACACAAGAATTTTAATCGATACAACGAATGAGAAATATGGACGTTGAACGTTGGACGTTGCGTGCGCAGCAGCATACCTTCAGCATGGTCACGGGCACGGCGGAGATGACAGAAGACAGACAGACGCGCACGCTAAGCTAGTTGGCAGACTTATCGACTAACCGCATCGAGAGTCGAGTCGAGATGTGCACACTGCGTGCGTGTGAATGCGTTCGATTGCATCATGTGCTTTGGATTTTATATAGCGTGCCATCCAAGCCCAGCGGTGAGAAAAGTAGATTGGCTACATTCGATTTCGCAATGACAAAACCGCTCGCCGCTCGCGGTTGATTCGCCATAACTATGTGCGGCAGCACTTGCGGACAAGATGCGGAAACCGGACAATGATTATATTGTCTAAGCGCGTGCGCGCACGCAATTGAAGAGGAAAGCAATGAGGTGAATAACTGGTGTGAGACGCGTGATGATTTGATTGCACTCTGGAACGATAAAGTAGAGTGGAAACTTGCTATATTTTGAACTAGATCAAAATACAGAAGGAATCCTTCGATTCGAAAACTCACATACAACATCCTATGATATACAAACATGTCGTTGAATAAATGTCTCAACTGTAGCAGCCCTATCTGATCGAACATCGAACCTCCTATAATACGGTAGATAGAGGAAACCGAGTTCTTGGAGACTAAGGAGCCCAAAACAGGGAAAACGTTCGAAGCTAAAAAAAATCAAACAAACCCTTTCCATGGTGTTATTAAATTCAGTGAGTGTTTTATTGTACTTTTCTCCTTATTATGATTCAATAGGATCAATGTTAGATAATTTTGAAGCGGTATTATTAAAATAATTTTGATCGGTTCGAAGGACGCCTTGATGGAAGTTGTTTCTATCTTTCGACTTCACTAGGGGTTCTCCGTTTTGACAATTTTCTCGAAATTCGAGGACGCTCAGTTGAATATTTCATTAATTAAAAAAAACACGATTTTTTCTGCTGCCTAAAAATTAATGAGTTTGTCTGTAATAAATATTCTGATGATAGATTTTTTTCATAAGAAGACAAATGAAGGATATTATCGAAAAAGTTTCTACAGAACCAACGCCAGAGTGTATTCTTAGGAGTAAAATCGTTAATTTTCGTGTGAATCCGCATCAAATTCACCTGTATAAGACGTCGATTAAACCAATGTAATATGAGCATATTCAATAAATATATGATAGGGAAAGTCTCAATATATATTATTAACAATACATTACAACCATACCGGATTTACTGGGTTGTATACGAGTAAATCGCCGAAGAGGGAGGTAAACGATAGCGTGATCGAAATTCAAGATGCTCAAGGTTAAAAAAATGTGATTTGAGCTCACAATCACACACAACAAGATTAAATCTTGTTAAACTTGTTATAATTGTAAATCTGTTCAGTTAAAAATTTTGAAAATCTGGAAAGTCACAATATTTTAAACTTCCGATGAAATGAATGAGCAATTTTTATAATTGTTTTTTTTGTCAATATCCGTTGTAAGATAACAAATAGAAGATATTGTAATAAAATCTTATCGAAAAAAGGATCGCCAGGACAGACTAAAGAGCGTATTCAGGGTGGTAAAAACGCAAAA
>JANTBZ010009223.1:0-14268 GCA_024741255.1 Exechia fusca
ATTCGTCCCTAACCCTTGCAAAATGCCCTTTTTTCTCGATTTATACTGCCTCATTCTTTCCCTGGAGCTACCATTTTCATTTGGCAAATACAAAATAGTCGCTGAGGGCCAAATGAGCATAAAACCATAGATGGGACCGAAATTCATAGCCCCATTCATCGAATATGACGTTTTTGCCGATTTGGTCGAGTGTCAGTTTTTGCAGTTTTGCGGCACCCTTCCGCAAAGAGTTCTCGTATTCCCAAAAACGTACTATATTTATATATTTTTTATATTTAACCTCAGGGTATCAGCAATCTTAAGGTTCCATCTTCCATCCTTTCCGAATTCTGAAATTTTTGGTGGACTTATTCATGTTTTTGTCAGGAACTGTCAAATTTAGGCGTCCACTGATCGCATTGTCTTCGGTGCCCAATTGGAAGGTACAGAATATTTGACAAAATTGTCAACTAGAAGGCCCCAGATAACAATTTCTCAAGACATGTTTTGCCTCCAGCGGCCCATCTACCTATCAGAAAATAGTGCTTCAATAAGACTTTAGATACCTTCCTCGCCATATGATAGGATACGTGATACGTCAAACCGTGTGTTACAATAAAGGCAATATCTTCCAAACTAATGAAAGTACGAGTATAAGATTTTGTTTGGCTGGATGAAAGATGACTATTACCAACAAGAAATTTTGGTTTTATCAAAAAGGTTGTTCCTTCTCTATTTCTCCTGATACTTATCAGCCCATGTAGTATGTTTGTTCCACTTATGTATATATCACAAACTCCATTCATTCACCTCCTATTCTTTCATGTTTATTTATGACTATTGCAAACCAAACATCAGCGAATCTAACACACCCCCTTCTTCCGCATTTCCCTCCCCCCGGCCCGCCCACAGAAGAATGGCCCGTCGAATCCTCCGCCGTCCGCGCCGACGTCATCATCGACATGTGGGACACCGCCGGCATCCCGCACCCGCGCCGCCTGCTCGACACGCTCGGCTTCCGCTCCGCCGAGATCCGCATCTCGCAGCTCTCGCTGGCCATCGACGACGACCTGCAGCAGATGCCGCTCAGCGACGAAGTGGCCACTGCCAGTGAAACAGCCGCCACCGACCACCACACCCAGACCACCACCACCGACGCCCCCACCCTCCTGCGCGCCTCCCTCGCCCTGCACAAGGCCGAAGTCAACGCCCTGCAGCTCGCCTTCCGCCAGCTCGCCACCCAGAACCGCAAACTGCACGCCAGCAACCGCGACACCAACCGCCGGGCCGCCCTGCTCGCCCACGAGGTGGACGAACGCCACTCCCATCTGGAGCACTCGGCGCGCCGCGAAATCGCCGCCCTCGAACAGCGCCATGCCGACGCCATCCGCCAGCTCACGGCCCGCCAGGCCGCCGATCGCGACTCGATGGCCGCGTACACGGCCCAACTGGAGCAGCGCAACCGGCAGCTGGACGCCGAGGAGGCCCGCCTGCGCGTGCAGGGCCAGCTGGCCGCCGAAGAGACTGCCGCCGCCGAGGCGGAACTGATCGCCGTGCAGCGCCAGTGCACCGAACTGCTGGAGGAGAACATCCGTCTGAACCACGCCATTGTCGAGGTGGAGGAGCGCCAGCGAGCGGATGACTCGCGTCGCGGCGATCGCGAGAGCGAGGAGCTGCTGGAGCTGATGGAGAAGGTGGAAGTGCTGCAGCTGGAGAATGCTACGCTGCGGGACAGGAATGATGAGCTGGTTGCCGAGGTGGAGGAGCGGATGGTGGAGGTAACGCGGTTGCGGGGGCAGAAGAAGGCGGTGGATATTGCGGATTTGGCGGCCGCTTCGGCGGTCAAGCGACGGGGCGACTCGCCGAGCAAGACGAAGATCTGCGAGGAGAGTCCGAAGTTGGGCAAGCTGCGCAAGTGCAGCAATGAGATGGAGGATGCGGGGGCGGCGGCTGCTGACAACAGTGGCGACTGGATGGCGCTGAATGCGGAGCTGAGTCAGTCGGCGGCGGCTGCAGAACTGCAGGCCTCAGCCCAGCAGAGTACCGCCGAAGGCAAGACCACCGAAGACGATGTGTCCGGCCTGCGGGCGCGCATCGCCGAACTGCAGCAGCGGCTCGCGACCAGCGCGCAGCCGGGCAGCGCCGCCGAACGCATCGCCGAGCTCGAGACGAGCCTGGGCGAGATGCGCACCGAGTTCGAGAACTTGGAGGACTACTGGCAGGGCAAGCTGAACGAGGAGCGCCAGCTGTTCGATGCGGAGCAGCAGAAGAGCGGCGAGCGCTTCGATGAGCTGCTGAAGAAGATGGCCGACTATGAGGAGCAGTTTGTGGCCGGCATGGAGAAGGCGGCAGCGGAGGCGGCGGCCGCTCAGCAGCTGCAGCAGCAGCAGCAGAGCCGGTTGGAGCCGATCGAGGAGAGGGATGTGCTGGAGCAGCAGTATCTGGATATGGAGGATGAGCTGGAGGAGCTGCGCGAGCAGGCCAGGCAGGCGTTGGATCAGCGCGACGAGCAGATTGAGGAGTTGGAGGCGAAGTTGAGGGCCGCGGAGGAGTGGAGGGAGCGCGTGGAGGCGAGGGAGAAGGAGGCCGAGGCGAAGGCGGCTTTGACGGTGTCGACGCCAGTTGTGGTGGCCACCAGCGAGTCGGCCGCGACCGCGGACATGCCGTCGCTGGGCGCCATTTCGTGCCGCAGTCTGGAGGCGAACAGTCCGGCGAGTTCGCCGATTAGTTATTTGTGGTCGCAGAGCACGATTCAGGCGCCGGCGCGTGACTATCAGAATCCGAACTGGGGCGTGCGGCTGGGGCAGTCGCTGGTCGCTGGGGGTGCGGCACAGCAGAGTGATTTGGTGACCAGAGGTGGCGGCGATGGCGGAGATTTGGATGTCGGGCCGTCGGCGTCGATGATGCCGATTCGTCCGTCGCGGACGCCATCGCAGCAGAGCGAGGCGGCCAGTCAGAACGGTGAGGTTGGCGGTGGCGGAAGCGGAAGCAGTGGGAGTAGTAGCCATGGGGCCGTGGATCAGACGGACACGTTGGAGCGGCGCGGTGCCAGAAGTGGGGAGAATGGGGCGTCTGGAGCGTCGTCGGTGCACAGTTTTGGACAGGCGAGCGTTGCGTCGACGTTCAATATGTGAGTTTTCAGAAAAATAATAGGTTTTTCCTATCTTGGAACAGATTCAGTTACCGAAGTGACGCTCCGCTGTGAGATTTGCCAATGAATCATATTAATTTACATTCTTTCCTCCAACGCAGCCATCCCGAAGCCAATCCCGCCCAGCTGCGCGACGAACTGAAACGACTCAAGCTGGTCGAGCTGAAGCTGCGCCACGACATCCAGGAGCTGGCGGCGCAGCGCGACTACATCGTCGGCGAGCTGCAGCAGCTGCACGAATTCCGGCCGGCCATCGAGCGATCGGCGGCGTATGCGGTAGGTTTTTCGTTCGCGCTGTTGCAGTTCAATTACTTACTAACGACCATTGGAAGTTCGTGCTGTTCTTGATAGTTTTGTTTTGGTTGGATATCTTGAAAAATCGGTGCTCTGCGCAACTTTTTTGTACTGATTTTAAGGCTGAAAAATGACTTTGTTCATTCAACACGTCGTCATAATTTTAGTTTATGGCTTTTCCCAATTATACATAATGGTCTAGATTTAGCAATTGACAATAATAGGGAGAGGGGGGTATGTTTTGCCCCCAGTAGATTGTGTCCAAAACTATAAAATTCGACGTCGGAAAATGACATATAAGTAACTTTTATGCTCATTCAAACGAACAAACCCGCTAGAAGCCAAGAAATATCATCATGGCCTCTATAATCTGGTTTCGCGTGTGCAATAAATTGTGATAGTAATTTTCCATATGTAAAATGTATAAAACACTACACATGTACATCTCTCTGAGGTCTTCCAGATAAAAATGATTGGACTGTGTTCTGAACATTGTATAAACCTATTTTAATCATATTTTTTACATACAAGTCTTATGGATACAACATAAAGAGGCCAGGCTAAACTTGCCCCCCATGTCATCATCTACATCCATTTACCCCATGAAGGAGTGTTGGGCGGCTGTATTTGAAATACGAAGCTTTCTCAGATTATTTTACTGCTGATAGGCACCAGTATATCAACCATGTACTCATTAGAGATAAATCTCAGTTCCCTCGTAAATGTTCAAGTAAACGGTGAAACAAGCACTGATTCGGGTTTACAGGTAAATTTCGCTTCGAAGACCATCATTCAATTTTGTTTACATCAATCGTTTGTTGTTCCTAGCACATTAATGGGCTATTCCTTTTGTATTCAAGGCCCTATCGGAACAGAATCTATATTGGTAGGAGGCGTTCTATGAAATGCACACAATATCCTAAATTCAGTCGAATATCTTCTTTTTAAAGGCCTAAAATGGCCGAGGCAAAACTTGCCCCCCTACTCCAATTTGTAATTTCTTCGTAGTTAAGTATTTCAGTTATTTCGTATTCCGAAAAACACATATTTTTCAGCCATATTCAGAGGACTACCCCCTTAAGGCATAATAACTTTTCTATGGATTGACCGAGAACAAAATGAAATGTAATGGAATTAAGTGATCTTGAGTCAGTGTCCCTACTCCTATAAACTGGAAAATACATATGTTTCAAATTACACGAAATTGTGCTTCTTTTACTTTTTGTAGTGAAAATAAGAGCCACACTCAAAATGTAATGATATTCATTGGTCAGCATGCTATTGCATACTAGAAAACCGTTGAAGAAAGGTCTCACCCATAGGTTAGGCACGATCAGAGAAGTCAGATTGTTCTATATGTGTTCATATTCAATCTAAAGGTATTGAAATTGTGCACAAATCCTTTTCATTGGACACTAATTCATAAAATAGAATTCATGGTTATTCGTTATTTTTTCATTTGATAGAATAAACTTACCCACGTTGAACGGACTCATCATCGAAATGTTGAATTTGACAGTATGCTCATCTGTCGCTTGGGCGTCTGCTCTGATTTCTGATTTCAGCGTTCCAATCATCCGACGCTGATGCAGCGCAACGGAGCCCTGGAGCAGCGCATTCGAACGTTGGAGCAATGTCTGCGTCAGCAGCAACAGTACAACGAAAATATGATGCAACGTAAGTGTTCCTGTTCAGGATTACCAATCGAATTCAACTGCTCAAGAACCTATTTTCTAATCATTCTTCATACACTTCCTTCCACACTTTCAGAAACCTGCGTGCAGCACAACCAAGTCGTGGGCGCGCTGCACGCGCGCATCGAAGAGCAGCAGGTGCTGATCAACGATCAGGCGACGCGCCTGGTGAACAACGACCTGTTCGCCAAGGACATGTTCGTCGAGAACTCGCAGCTGGGCGATCTGCTCGAGCAGCAGCGCATGTGCAACACACGGCTGCGCCAGCATCATCAGCAGATCTGAGCCGATGATCCCGAATGCCCCCCGAACCTCCGTTTTCCCGTCCCAAACCGCAGTCCCAAATCTGTTCTCTTTAGCCCCCCTCCCGTGTTGATAGTCAAATCGAGTAGCGTTGTTATTATTGATATACTAGTATGAGAGTGTAGAGTGAATTTACATAAAGCCTTCGGTGCATGCGCGTGCGAGTGAATGAATTGTTTGATGTGTGTGCTTGTTGATGAGAGTGAAGGAAATTATTATATCGCGTTCTAGAGTTTATGAGCAAAATGACCAGCACTAAATCGAAACGGACATTACAAACTAATACAAATATGCTACACACAAGCAAAACAAGTTAACTGTCGATAGAAGAGAAAAATATATGAAAGATACATTACATATGCATAATGTACACACACAGCCCCCAAATTGCAATTCGATACAAATCGTTATCGATACCCCAATTATATTAGAGCATACACACGCTCATACACACACACACATCGTCGTATCTCGGATGTGCCTTCTGAGTCCCGAAAAATCACAGTGTACGAAACTATCGAAATAATACATTATTATGTAACACACTACATTACACACAGCTATAATCGGCATGTTGATTCAAAGACCTTTACTACTAAATAATATCACAAACACACTTTTCACACGGCAAGCAACCGCATTATCTACACATATTATTATCCTATAATATATATTTTCACATGCATACAAAACGAACCCGATAACCGAAACATGTTTAGTATTATTTTTGTAAATAATATGCGGCCTTTTGTTGCGCGCGACGCTCTACGATACAAAATATGTTACAATAAAAACGATATGATATTTTAAACAAGCGATTGGTGCGCACATGCGTTTGGTTTTCATCGCTTGCGTGCAGATGGCGTGCGGATTGAAGGAAAGGAAAAAGGAGACGAAACGCGAGTCATATAGTAGTTCGCTTTTCTGCGAGCCGGTGAATCGGTCACACTCAAGGATGTTTTCAGTTGTACCGTCGTTGTACCTAAGGACAGCATGTGTGTGCTTGTGCACCAATACCGAGACAATCGTAGGATGAGAGGGCTGCTCACATAGAACAGAACTCAACACGTGCGCGTATCAATCGCACAGAAAACGTTGCATGTTGAACGGATCCGGCAGGAACGTCGCAGTCTCGCCATGTGTTATGCCCAATTCGTGAGCCGGAGGGTCAACGATGAACCCCCATATTGGGATTACAGAATGGGAAAATTACCCTGAGATCACTTATCTCTGAACGCTTTCCGTTCGTCTACAAGAAGCAGAACAGATTTTCCTTAACGTGACACCCCATTCAACCGAGTCGACGCACATTTCTGGGGCATTTTCAGGACAAATGAGTCGGGCGCACAGAAGCTTCACGCTCGCACGTGTGTGAATATTCCGAAACGCTCGGAAAATTCCTACAACATGTTTCCACTGTGCATTAACGAATTTCCAGATTCGTGACATCATTCTGAACTACCCGCATACATATCTCAAACATTCGTCCTGAGCTGGGCGTGCAGAAGCAGCGGCAACATGAATGTTGCCGTTTCTAGCAGAAAACACCCTCCACATATTTCCACTGTACGATTGCGATTTTCCTACTCGTAGCCGCACATTCCAAACAACCCGCATACATTTCTGACGCATTCGTTCTGAGCTGGGCTTGCAGAAGCAGTGAAAATATGTGTGTTGTCGTTCCTAGCCGGAAAACACCCTCTCCACTGTGCGACTAGCGGCCACATTCTAAACAACCCGCATACATATCTGTCGCATTCGTCCTGAGCTGGGCGTGCAGAAGCAGCGGAAACATGAATATGATGCCATTTCTAGCAGGAAAATTTCCTCCACATATTTCCACTGTGTGCTGTGCGATTGCGATTTTCCTACTCGTGGCAACATTCCGGACAGTCCACTCACATTCCTGCCACATTCGTCTAGAGCTGGGCGCGCAGAAGTAGCGCAATTGTGAGGACATACTCCTACAACATATTTCCACTGTTCGGTTTTCCCAATCGTGACGTCTTCGTCCCCATCTGCCACCTCACATTTCTGACGCATTCGTCCTGAGCTGGGCGTGCAGAAGCAACAGAAACATACACGTGTGTGGTGTGTGTAAATTCCTCACGACGAACTCCTACAACATGATTTCCACTCTGCATATACGCGATTTCACCCATCGTGACATCCTCCCAAACACACGACTCACATTTCTGACGCATTCGTCCTGAGCTGGGCGTGCAGAAACGGCAGAAACATGTGTACGCACAACATGCGTGTTCGTAACGCACCCGCACACATTTCGAGCTCATCCTCGTGACGGCATAGCGCGAGGAGAATGTTCCCACATCTACCCAGTCAACAGAGCCAAGTAGAGCATCCGCCGCTTCTCTTCTCACATCGTCGAAACAGTTTCCTGCGTAAATGCATACATGCTTTATATCCTGCGCTCCTCATGTCCTGCAGCCGCCGAACAGCACACATGCGAACACGGAGGATCACACACATTCACCCCTATCGGCATACGAACTGAAATTCACTGCTCACGACTGCTCACAGACACATTTCCCACATTTCGCTTCAACACATCCGACGAGTACACACAGCAGATAGTAAGCACGTTTCCGAACATTCTGCACGCCTGGTAGCTCGTATTCCGAGCACATCAGTGCGACATCGTTCGCATTGTTCGAATTGCTCTCGCCATCGGCAGCGCACGCAGCGATGACGGCGACGACGAGGACGTCATGCGTACGACGGTTATTCTGCTTATGCACTCCTGTTCATTTAGACTAGATATTCGAAAACCGTTTCCTTTGTTTGGTCGTGGTTGCGTCGTCGTCGTCGTCGTCGTCGTTGCCGCCGGCGTCTGCGACGGCGGCGTCGACGAGACTGTCGACGAGAACCCGCCCTGCTTGTCGTCATCAACGCCTGTTCGTTTCGTTCGACGTTTGGACAAACAAAGACCGCGGAGACCGTGCTCGGGACTGTGCTCGCTGGCTCGCTCGCACTCGTCGCACTCATCGCCGACGACGCAGTGAACCGCCAGTGTGTCGAGCTGATCGTGCGGACGCTTCTGCGAGCCGGGTGCGCACAGTTCGTTGCGTACTTGTTTTGGCAAAGTTCGCGCGAACGCAAACGACGAGCACGACGACAACGACGACGATAAAACGCAACGGCAACGCTCAGTCGACCAGCGACGGCGACGTTAAGTACAAACATTTCGCACGCTCTGTGTGTACGCTGTGTGTCACACGCGGCACGCGGCCCGTGCGCCGCCTGTCCTTGAGCTAGGCACCACAAGAGAGCGCATGCAGCACGCACTGCGGGTGCACTCTGCGCTGAAATCGCGCAGCTCGGCGCATACGCAGCCTGTGCCTGCTTCTGCTCGCCTGTTGCACATAGCTGCAGAAAGTGCTTTTGGCTGAATTTGTGTGCGCCGTTTCGTGTAGCCGTAGCCGTTGTCGCCGTCGCTTTAGCGCGATCAAGGCGGATGGCGGATGAACGACGTGTCGAGTCGACTACGCCAAGGTCTCTACGCGGCCCTGACTGACTGCGGGGACTTTAGCGCAATTGCGCCGCTACTATTCCGTTAAGTTGTACCGGGCGAGCAGAAGCCGCAGCGTAGTGTGTCTGTGCCTGGTGCAATGTAATGAGTGCAAGTACTCTGCAATTGAAGTGAGCGTGAGTCGCGAGCGTATTCGAGTCGAGTCGCGGTGAGAGTACTGCCGCATATGCTGTGGGCCTGGTAGCGGCGGTCACGTTTGAAAGTGTATGTTTAGTGTATGTGTGGTTGCTGTGGTGTGTGGTGGTTGCGGCACACGCGCGTTCAATGTTACGTGGAGAGTGAGTACGCTCTGTACGCTCTGTACACTGTACACTGTACGGTTGGTAGTTGGTATGCAGTAGCAGTACCAGTACCTGTATAGGTCAATACCAACACCACCATGCATATGCACATGTATTGCCATCTCATGTTACACCACAGAACTGAACGATTTGTCGCAATTGCAGCTGTTTGTCATTCGAACGCAATGACGCCTGACAACGGTAAATCGTTATTATTTTCCGAAGTTCCAATTTGTGGACAGAACAGATTCGTAGAATGTGCACTAGCATTAACACTAGCATTAATTGTTTCATAAGCATGTTGCGGAATATGATGATGAATATCGCTAACTTTATCCGTTCTATGAAATCGTTAACTTCATCCGTTCTATGAATTTGCTAATAGATTCAACGTGTACATGATGATTGATTAATATTAGCATTTACATATAAACATTATGTTAAACGAATACACTTGGAAACAACCGCCCGTTTTAACACGTAACGCCCCAGCCCTATTTGTAATTTGTATTTCTGATTTGTGCAGTGTTTAAAATAAATATGTAAAATAATATTCGGAGAAATGTGTTTTGGGAGCTATGGACTTGCACAAATTGGCAACAAAAATCCTCAATGGCCTGAAACAATAAAACACAGATTTAATTATATCAGACTAGCCGTCCCAGCGAACTTCGTTGCGCTTAAAAAGTGGTCGCTTAGCTCCACTTCAGCTCATCAAATCAAAGTTTTCGAAATGCATGGATGCGTTATTATTTAGTCCACCGTCAGCGTTGGGTTGTTTTGTGAAATAATAAACAAATAATATAATTCTTGTCATTCACGTATCTGCTAGCTTTATTGCATATCGTGCAGGTTGTCAAGCTGTACGTTATGTGTTAAGGACGAACACATTCGTTCGCAAATATGCAAATATGCAAATATCTAATTGTCTCACTCTACCTACTATTCATTGGTCGCCACCACTTCGTACTAGGCTGATTTCTGAAGTTTAGTAAGAAAGACACACTCTTATTTAATGATGCAGTTTCGATAAGTGAACACTATTCACAACACCGTTTATTTTCTCAAGAAATATGAAATAATGACGATTTCTGCACTGTTTAATTACTTTTCATTGATTGAGAATACAGCGGCAGATGCAGATTGTTCTAGGTATGCCAAATTAACCAATTTCATACCAAAAGTCAACCAATCTTGTCGAATTCGGTGTATAGTCTAAATTAATTGTCTAGTGTAGTAATTGGCCGCAAAATATTGGATTGAGCATAAAGTGTTTCTATTATTCGACCGACGAGTGGCGTCACTTCGATGTATTTCACTTTATGGATCGGATACGGATCGGAACATACTATATATCATAAGAAAGATGGAAATTCCCGCTTGAAAAATGCCTCGAACTGTTTTGAGAATGTGAGCGCTGGTCAAAGGTGGCCACCACAAGACAGGAAATTCACCCTGAAGAATAGAGAGTCCCCTTGAACCAAACGCGTAGTTTGGACTTGCCACTGAACGATTACAATAATTTCTCAACAACAGGACCAAGGACTCTCAAGATAAAGAAATATTGAAATGTTCACCTGATAAACGAACGAACAAAACGTAATAGTTTACTGGAATCGGATAACGATAACTTTATTAGATCAAGCATTGAAAAGACGGCGAAAATAATAGAAGAATTTATGCTCAATCCAATATTATATTCAAAATCAAATTAGGGAGTTTAATAAAAATAAGAATAATAACAGTAAAACACCATACAAAATACTCGGTTCATCCATCAACGAACATCATTCCATTTACCATTTTCCATCGCACACCACCACCACCTTCAACTCAGCACTCAGCAGGTCACACGAATACTCGCTCGCTCGCTCGCTCGCCGCCGGTGGTGGTGGTAACTCGCATTGCGAGGGCGTCGCGACGGCGATAGCTTTCTCTGCATTTCCACCAGACTAGCAGGATTTCGAACAGCGTTCACGCGACGCTCGGCCCGCCAGCAGCAGCAGCAGCAGCAGGCAGCCGACGACCGCCGACGTCGACGACGTCGCACGAAAATAGATTCGAGCGCGCTTCGACGACGGTGGCGTCGACGTCACGTGCGCGAGCGTCGCTGTTACCCCCCACACCATTTGCGTGCGTGCGTGTGACGTATATGAACGAGCGAGCTCTTCAGAGGGGTGACTATTTTTAGACCACGCTGCCGCCACCGCTGTCAGGCTAGGCTAGCGTATGCACACACGCGTATATTCCAATAAGCCACCGCCGCCGCCGCAATTCCACTCGCCTGCGTATATCTATGCATATCTATGCGAGTGTGTGCGTGCGCTGGTGTTCAAACATGTGTGCACACGCGCCCATTCGTCCCTCCAAAAATAGAACATGTGGTGTGAGTTTGAGTGCGCTGGCTGGTTCTGCGTCGGCGGCGGTCCTGCGACGGTCGGGCGACCAGCAGCAATATACGTGCTGCCGTTCATTCCGTACTGGTAGATGAAAATTCAGAAATCGTGGAAAACGGCATTAGTTTGCGCTCGACTGTGTGAAAAATGCCATCAAATGGGCGTCGAAACAGCATTGAAAATTCCACTCGAGCTGTGGAAATTCCAAGTCCGCACGGCGGAGACAATCGCTTCGATTGCCGACACACGCACATTTCCACTACTGCTCCAAGTTCCGTGCGTGCGCGGAAAATGCGTCGGTTTTCCACACTTGCACGAGTCACACACACACAGTACATTTTCCGACGACTCCGATTTCTACCCTGGTCGCTGCGACGCGACGCGACGTCGACGTCGACGAACATCCGCGCGTTCCTGCGTGACTGGTACGCCGATTCGGCTAGCAGACGGAACTGGCGCGCATTTTCTCGTGTCGGATTTTCGCCGCAGGAGTGCGCGTGCGCGTGTTTGTGCGTCGAGGCGACGTCGCTCCCTCTAACAGGCGCACGTGGCGACGACGAAGTCTCTCATCTCTCATCACGCTTCTTCGCAGCGAGCGCAGCCACACACAACACAACGTTCGCACGATTCTGCGGGCCTCGTCCGCAGTCGCATAGCCACTATCTGTGGTCGCGTCACATATGCGCAGCGGCACATGTGTGTGCCCGGCCAGAGTGAGCCGGTGAGTGTGGATTTCCTCGCAGCCGCTGCCGCGGTTTTCCACACATGTGCCACGGTGGTCCGACCGACGCTGCGACGGCGTTGGTGCAGAGGCGACGCCGACGACGCCGTGTTTTCAGCCGCAGGCCGCAGCAGTTGGAATTTTCCGGCGTCGGCTACGCGTCGGCAGTTCTGCAGGCCTGCTTGGCACGGTCGTGGGTTGGCTTGAATTGATGGGTTTTGTGACCGGTGACAAGCACCGACGTCGTCGTCGTCGTCGTCGTGTGTCCACCCGTACGTCCACGGACGCTTATTTGGGTGACAGACACTCACATGTGTTGAAGTTGAAGGCGTCACGACGTCTGTGCTGGGCGACGGCAGAGTTTTCCACGGCACAGAGTCTCACGTACGAATTGATAACATCGCACAAGCGACGTCGTTGGCACAAAAAGTGTGCGTGTGTGTGGTGAGAGAGAGTGCGCTCGGTGTGGCTGGGTCGTTTGTGTGTGTGTCGAGTGTGTGTGTGTCGTATGTGTGTGTCTGCGTGTGAACGAACGAGCGAGCGAGCAGAAAGATTGCAGCGTCATTGCGCTACGCGTCGACTGGCTGTGCTAGCTGGTTGAGCTGCCGGGGCGATGCGCGTTGCTGCTGCTGCTTCTGCGAGCCCGGTCGCAATAGCCCGCCAATTCTTATTCGCACGACCACGACCAACACACACGGTCATCCGACCACGACCATAGACAACAAAATTGAATGGCGACGACGACCACGGCAGAGCGCGGTGGTTTTCGTCGTGTCGTTTTTGCCCGCGTTTGTCTGAACTGTGCCACCGACTGGCCGGGCTCGCAGAAGTGCAAGCACGTTGGAGGAGGAGGAGGTACTCGCGGAAATTTCGAGCGCGATGCGCGCTGGTCGACGAACGAACGGTACAAATGTTTCTTGCGAACTGCGCGCGCTGGCCGCTGATTAAAACAGCCTGCATGTAGGCAAGTTTACGTGGAACACCGAGCGCGAATGTGAAATTCATATTGAAATTCATCTCATTATAAGAGAATATAGATTGGCTAAAAAATTGTAATGATGCAGTTTCATTGAGAAAATATTATCTACGAGAAAATCGTTGAAGAAATCTAATGGTTGGAGCCTTTAATTTTACCAAGATATAAAAAATAATACCTATGAGCGTGCACCATATTAATAAAAATTTAAGGCTCGCCACAGCACAACGGTTCAATATATTAAATTAGAATGTTCGCTAATCGCTAAATATACATCTTAGGCATTACTCTGACATTTTTCATATTTCTGGCCCCAATAATATTCGGTATATCTAGGAAAACCAATCATGGAGTATTCGATGATTTCATAAAATTCTAAGCGGTGCTCCGTAAGGGTGACTCATTGACCTAATTTGTTTGAGATTTCATGCATTAATGTACAACGAGTTAGCCGCATTCAATTCTTGAACGTCTTGAACATTTTGGGACACAAATTGCAGTACAATTCCTATACTGGCGATTTGTACTGCATTATATGTTTTCTTCAATCCCTAAATAATTGGATAAGACTACTTATGATGAGAAACTAATTTTCATTACAAGAGAATACCATTGTTAATTTTCACCTGGGGCCCTAAAAAGGCGTATTTTACATTTACATATTTTATTGAATATTAGAGTTCCAGATTTGTTTTCGATTGAAAATCCTTTAAATCCTGACGAGGAACGACATCATTAACACTTTCGGTGTGAATTACATTTTTCATTTTTGCCATATAAGTTCAGCTCCTGACTGACGATATTCGACAATGCCCGGAATGTAGTTTTCCAACACCAAACATGATATTTTCCAAGAACTATTCGAAGGTCCATGTTGCGGATAATGACAATTGTATCGATTGCATATTGTTCCTAGAAGTCCT
>JANTBZ010009334.1:0-14267 GCA_024741255.1 Exechia fusca
GTGCGGACGCATTCTTTTACAATCAACGCATTATTATACTCTAGAACACTCGCACACAAATTCATATCATATTCTACGGATGTGCGTCTATCCGTATGTACACAGTCGACACACGAACACGACACAGCAACACACTCATCGGCCCAGCGACGACGTACTCGCCTCGCAGATACTCGTCGTATAATAATGATGTATTGTACGTATATATGATATAGTGTAGAATGTATGTATAGTCGAAGTCTACCAATGTTCGCTGGACGACGTCGGTGCTCGGCTTCGTCGTCGTCGACGACGACAACAAGTTCGGTCGAACTCGCGAACGCGCGTCTCCGTTGTGTGCCAAGGTTTTCCGCGCCAAGCATTTGCGCGCACGCCGCTCCGCACACTCAACCTCAACATACTCGCGCATATGCGCATAGTACCTCGAACGCATGTGCATGTGTGTGGATATCTGTGCGCTGCTGTGGGGCTTTCGGCGGGCCACTCGGCGGAATATTTCCGCTCGCACTGACTGGTGAGTGTGTTCTAGCAGCAGCGCGGGGCCAGAAAGAGAATCGCATCGCGAGTGCGTCGTCATTATTAGAGTGGCTGAACGTAAAGTGTTGTCGAAGTGTTGTGCGAGAGGGACAGGAATAGATTCGTGACATAGGGTAACTTGTTGTCCTAGGACCAAAAATGTCGAAAACAACGAAAACGTTGGATGCAAATACACATAATCAACCTTATTTGTAAACGATTGAATACAGCGTTTTTGTTGCCATAACTTTTCAAAATTGGCCCACCCCCAAATCACCTCTTTTGACAGAGAAACAGAGTGCGAGAAGATGTGCGAGAGGAACATGAATATAGATTCGTAGCTCTTCTTGACTTAGGTTCAAGTAATGTCAAGGAATATCTGGAAAGAAGAAAAACGAAAACATACTTCGGTTGCAAATACAGAGAATACACTTTAGTTGTAAAACAATTATACAACGATTATGTTGTCATTACTTTTCAACATTGGCCCACCCCCAATTCACCTCTTTTAATATAGAAACTTTCGTCGTTCGTCATTGACTGCAAAATGACGCGCCTCGCTTCACATGAGCATTGTACTCATACACCTCGACATGACTATACATTCAGCAACCATATTCGTCATCAGCCGGCGCAAACTTGTTAGCACCCACACACACACAGTAATCGCGCAGTCTAGCACAGTGTACTCTAGAGCGTTGCTGAATCTGTTGACAGCCCACCACTGTATGGTCTTTTCCAATTCGCCCGCCGATATAATTCGCGAATACGATGAAATTTGCTTACGCGATTTCGATTTCATCGGAAACGTTTTGCTGCGCACTTTTCGCACGTAAGGGGTCGTCGTGTGTGCGTTCGGTTCTGTCGCTCCAGAGCGTCGCGTGCGAATGCGCAGTACACAAGGGCATGTTCATATTCGTTCGGATGTTCGTTCGTTCGTCGGATATTTGGATGTTCCTCAAAACACTGCGCACGGGGTTTCGTGGAATCTGCCAATGTGCGGGTGCGAGCCATGTAGCATGGACTCTATAAGGATTTACGTAAAATATTCAGCCATTTGATGTGGGTGGGTTTCGGGTGGGCAGGTGAATGTGTGGTCGGCATCGGGTGAAATTGGTGTATTAACGTTAATTGTTAATGAACAATGTATTTTCGCGGAAGCAAAACTTTGTGTTCTGTATAGAGCGAAATATTTCGAATTGAAGTTTTTCTAGTTTGCTAGCGTCATAATACATCTGTCTTCACCTGACTCCTCTCTCCGGATAGAAAACTTTGTACAGCTGAAAAGTCGATAAATGTCAAAGTTCGTTGCTCAAATGGAACTTACTTCTTTTGATTCGAGGTTTGTTCAAGGAGAAAATATGCTAATTTGAAGGATGTTTTTTGAATGATTCTTCATTTTGTCTGCCTTTGTTCCAATCGCCACAAATTAACAATCCACTATCTCACGCACTCATCCATATGCGAAGGTAAAGTGTTGTGTGTGTTTGATCATGTGTGCTTGCCAGTGCCAATGCCAGTATGAATTTGTGCGTCCGTATGTGTGCGAGTGTAGTGTCCTCTCTAATCGATAAGGTTCAAATTATATAAATCGAGGGTCGGTGTTCGTTGGCGCTCAAAGTTGGCGTCGTCGGCGGCGGCGAACGCGTGCGTGTGTTCGTTTGCTGGAGGTGGCTGGCGCTGGCGAATGGTTCGCTCGTGTGGGAGTGCTTTTCGCTAGAACCACTGCTAGCAGAGAGCGCACCAAGCTTCGGCTTTGGCAGAGCGCACATTTGGTTTATCACGCATTTTACTATGTGTGCGTGTAATGTGTGCATGGATGAACACGGGTAGATGTGAGTGGTGCCTCGGCTTCCACATGATATTATACACGACGATATTGTGTCATAATTTTTAATTTGGTAAAGCATAAGACGTGTTTTGCGCCAGCGGTAACATTGACGATGGTTTATTGAAATTGATATTATATATCGGCCGACAACCGCAGGTTATGTGGTGGCACACTTTTGGTCTTCGTCTTTGTCGTCATCGTCGGCTTCTTCTCCGTATCGTCCTTCCCGATTTTCGGAGGTTTGATTATCTAACAATTTATCGGCGCCACGGGTGCACTTTCGCCTCACGCTCCGCCTGATGGGTCACGGGAGCGTTGATTTATTAGATTCTGTGTTCTCGGCGTTCTCGGAGAGTGGACGTGTGGCGGACGGCGCTTCTTTCGGGCAACATGGAACGAGTGTACTATGTGAAACATGTTGCCATGTTGCATAGACTAAGAGCATGGCGGGTCGGTTGCCATGCGTGTTGTCCAAAATTAATTACATTGTTTTGGCATGCAAAACGCAAACGCCTTCTCGCACCGCCCACACAGAACACAACACAGACGGCTGTAATGAAATTGTATAATGTACTGCGAGTGCTTCCCTGCAACGGATATGTGTTTGTTTATTCGACAAGAGTCGTTGGCTCAAAAGCGGCCTACACGCTTAGACGCAATTGGTTAATTGAATCAACCTTAGACATTGCTCTATTCAGACGATGTGTGTTCTTCAACGACATTATCGATTCGAAAATGATTTCTGTTGAAAATCAGTGAACACATTGCCGTCGAAATTTAAGACACACGTTTTCCCGTCCAGTCTCGTCCTCGTCGAATCGAGCGCATCACGGGTCGATTTCCGTGCACACACGACATATTCCCACACTACGCCGCGTGTACACGGCGCGGTGGTGTCCTCAAGGAATTCCCCATCCGTTTGCGGCGATGTACGTGAAAGCGTGAGTGCGAGTGTGAGTGCTAGTTGGTGTGTGTGTGCTCTCCTTTGCCGGGGCTCATCTAATCCATATTTTATGTCCATTTTACGTGAAACAATTTTGCGCTATCCGGCCACAATGGATGGGGGGTGAGGGCGAGCAGCGCAGCAGCAGCAGCGTAACGCCAACCAACCAATGTCGTTGGTTGTCCGATGTTTTGCATATACCATGCGCGCGATGCATGAGCGAGCATCTCGGCACAATCCATTTATCTAGCGCACATGTGTGTGTGTGTGTGCGAGTGGAGGTGGAGTGTGTACACATGTGTATTATGAGAATATAGATAGTATTAGTAGTTTTTCAGACCGAGTCAAATAGGGTAAACATGTTCACGTTTCGGTAAACATTTGTGTTATCTTTAATACGACGTGTATGTTGGAAAATTGATTCCGAAAACTCTTTGGGAAGCGGAGGAGTATTCTGTCTCGATTTCAATGCGCGTCAATAGCCCCGCGATTGGCCTTCCGAGATCGCATTAGTCGCACTCGGAACTGGTGAGCTTGCTTTTATTCAAGGCACTTTAATCAATCCAACCAGCATCCCACGTCATCCTCTTCGTCTCCTTGGCGCTGGCGCCGTCAGTCGTCTGGTGTATTCAACACACTAAACTACCATTCAATTTACGCCGGGCAAAAATCTCGTTCCGAAGAGTCGTAGTCGAGGACGATGGCAACGACATCGGACGGGTTTTAATCAAAGTTAGGCAAATTGTGCAAATCTTTGCGTTGGCGTGGCGCGGCGACTCTATTAAAAGTGCCTCACACACAGCATGGCACATCCAATCACACACACAAATCTCTAGCTGAGTGCCAAGTGCATTCCGATAGATAGATTGACAATATCTTAAGCCCAGCAGAGCACAGCGAATCCGCATGTTTAAGTCAGATTTGTTTTTTCGCAGGTTGTTTGTTTTTATTTCGTTATTGTTTGACTATATTCGACAACTCACACAAAAGCATACTATACATAGTACAACATACAAGCGAGCGGCTTTGTCGTGGTGCATACACACACACATGAATATCGTATTCGTGCTGATTGGCTGCCTGCAACAGAGTGAACGTTTTTCTAGCTCAAAAATGTATACCAAACATTTCAGCGGAATCTGGTGTGTATAACGCGACTAGTGGGAACTGGTGCAGTCCCCGGAAGAAGTGTTAGTGCCGGAATCGATTTTCCGGATTTATTTGGGATCTTCATTTGTTTGATAATGCGGTCCTTAGTAGCGAAATATTAGATGGTATTTTGAACTTCATTCTGCTTCTGTTTTTGCTACTGCTACGATCGTGGCTTTTATTATGTTTAGCATCACATGATGCTCAGTATCAGCCAGTTGACAGTACTTCATGACGTCACGTCTCTCATGGAAAACGTCTACAATAATGATGGGCGATTCTTAAAAATCACCAGTTTGAGGAGTATTTTAAATACGTAGATTATTGATTCTTCACCAGTAATCAACCATAAAGTTACCCTTAAATCTCGACCAGCGAGTTTTCCGGGACCGGCCGACCTCCAGCGACTAGTAAGCCCTGAAATTGAATTTGCTGGTTCAATCAACTCGAGCATACACTCGGCGCTGAGCGAGAGGAGAACCGAGTGCCGAGCACAGCCGAACACACACATCCACATCAGCGTGTTGTTATCGTTGTGACGCGACGCGGGACTCGTCGACGCACGACAAATGCATGCTGATACCCAACAGCACGACAGAGAACGACTGACTAGCACTCGCACACACTCATCCATCTCCTCCTCGCGTCGCGTCGCGTCTCTGACATGACACCGCACCGCACAACTCATCAGCATTATGGGAAGTTTTGTTTATTGCGAACTCGTGCATACCACGCACACATGCACACTCACTCGGGCTCATAGGCCAAATCAATGACACACACAAGTTGACGCGTGGCGCGTGGCATTCGTGGCGCTCGGTGCGTTCGGTTGTCTCGTTGCTGTACTGTATTTTTTGTGGCAGCGAATGCATGCATGCGTGCATGCGCACGAACGGGCGCCCGCACGCACGTTTGCGCCCGAACGCTCCGCGTTGCGACGGTGATGGGCAACTGCGGCGGCGTCTGTGAACTTTGCGCAACTAAATAATAAAATGTGTATAAACTGGATATCTACTATGCTGTGATATTTGGGAAGCGCGTTTTCGTGTCAGCATGTTGGGGTTGAGGGTGGGTCGAATATACATCTTATGGAAACCAAACGCGTTATGAACGTCTTCTGTTAGCTTGAGATTATTCTAGCTTAAAAGGTATTTTTCTTCGCGTATTTTTGAGCATTATACTAGGAGTCAGCATACACACTTACATTTTTCTTCAGCTTGACCACGCAGCCGAACACGTTGACTTAATGACATGAGAAATGGTTCGTCCTAAAGCTTTTGAGATGTGCTACAAAAAGCCAACTCGCAATTTGTATTTACATGTTATCGTCTGGTTGTTGTTTGCCTTCAAAGGTGTAGATGTACCTGTCCAAAAAGAGCTTTCGCTGGCATTGCCATTACTACACTTACTCCAATATTTAAAAATATATATATATAATTCACTTTGATAGCGTGAACAATGTTGTTCCCTGTCAGGATTTGGTTGTGATTTCTGTTCACTTAGTCGACGTTTTAAAAAAACGTATGTCCGTTGGTTTGTTACGAATGACCGAATTATTATTGGGCCAGAGTCCTGAAAATTTGCCGAGCAATGTAAGAGATGTAAAACTAGCGATCTGTAAAAATTAAATATATTTCCCAAAATAACATTGAATTTCTAAAGATTGTCCTCAATAAAATAGGGTATACCGTTCACTATAACCCGCCAATAATGAGCAATTTAGCGGGTTATTTCGACCCGACTCTATCGTGCATGCGCCATCCAGCCCAACAGCTTGTGTCGGGCTCGAATGGGTGGCGATGGCGATGGTTGGTGGCGGTGTTGAGGCTTGAGCGCGTCACTGAACGGCCGCCAGTCGCAGCAGCAGCAGCAGCAGCGATAGACACCACACAATCACCACCAACACCACACAGCACATCGCGTGCCGTCTGCCTCGTCGGCTGCCTGTCGGCTGGGCTGGTTCGTTGGTTTGTTTTATTAATGATTTTCGTGACTGCGCGGTGTACGACGAACCCTGTGCCTGTGCAGTACTTGGTCTACGTTCGTGCGTGCGTCTGATATGACTGGGCCTTGCCCTCGTTTACGCACTGCACACACTACGCCATAAGATTGAATAGAATGAATTTCTTTCCCTTTGAAGAAAGTTGATTGTATCCGATAGTTTCAGGCGGTCGTTGTTAATACTTACGTTGGACTTTAAACAACGCAACGAAAAAATGTGTTGTGTCCACGCTTCATTTCAAACCTATTTCTATAATAATATCCACTTCATTATTTTAATCCTGCAGTATATACCAGTTCAACATGTAGCGCACATTCAAGTACAGATCCTCCAAAATCCCAATCTAGTGACAGTTCATTCCGCACGTTCCTGAATGTTGCATAGCCCTCGAAGTAATTTCCCCCGCATACAATGGCCCTAAACAAAACCAATCTAAACCATTCGGAAACACCGGCGCCCACCAGCACAGCATCGCTCGGTATTCCCATTTAGACAAAAATATTCGTGAGTAGCCTCCACACTCCGATGGCGTGCGAATGCGAACCGCTATATATAAATGCTCTCGATGCTCCTCTACACGATAGACGACGCACGTTCGTTCGTTCGATGACATTTAAATTTCCGGCATTGCATTTCGTCGATTGTGGGGGCCCAGCCGCACGCGCACGCCCGCATCGACCATCAGCATTCATTCACGCACAGTCGCGCAGATACGCACTCATTCCGCCCTCTGACCACCCGCCCATCCTCCCACTTGCACATTGATTGACGGGTGCTGAAGTTTATCATCGTTTAATCGGCTGGCTCATGCACGGCGCGCACACATACAAACATGCAACATATACATGATACAGACACAGACAGATACAGAGTCAGGGCAATTTTCCGTGCGTATTTTTCGCTCGTGTCCGGCGACATGGGGACGATTGGCATTCGGCGGTTGTTGTGGTCGCTGTGAGATGACTCGCTCTGGCTCTGGCCGCTTGTTGTGTCGTTCTGCTGGTACCAGGTGACCAGAGGACCAGTATTTACACACGCGTCGGCAGAATGTTTTATCGCGCGCGCCCAAAGACAATGAGCATGTCAGATCGCGTGTTTGTGTTCGGTGCGGTTTGCAGAACGGCGGCCGAACGGCTGAAATGATGGCCAGTGTGTGTTGCGCTGCGACTGTTCGGCAGTCGGTTTTATCGATTTTGCACAGATACAAACACACGTGTGTGTGTTCGTTCGTTTGTACCTGTGCGGGTGGATTTGCGACCGGCGAAAGCCGTGTGTGTTCGTTTTGTAGACGGGTAGCATAGAAGTGTAGTTGTCGTTTCCGAAGTCTGTTCATCACGCGCGGGCTATGCAGTAAAGATCTAATGGAATTCGAGGCAGGCGCCATCGCATGTAAAACTTTACACCATACACACGATACTTATTTATATTTTTTTACGCTCAAGTGCTTTCGTTAATAATGAAATGCACACTTTACACGCATAATTTATGCGTACTTTGACCCATTACTGGCCATTATATTCCGCATGTTCCATGGATATCAACACCATAATCCTGCAATCACATTACGCACTGTGCAATTTAATTTAATGCACGTATAATGGACATGCGTGCGTGCGTGCGTGCGTCGGTGTTCGATCCCATTTTGTATTTTTCGACGAGTGCGCGTCGCGTCGTTGCATGTTTGATGCCATACAAAATCATATGCTACAAAATGTTATGCAATTTGACGCGCGCATTCTTTTATCGTGTGTAGTTTCGTGTGGTGAGGACGTGATCCTTGACTAATATTGATTTCACTAGTGTGCTATGCAGGTAGTGTGCATTCGATATCAAGCTCATTTGACCCCTTGCTTTGATCGATAGAGAGCACTGTTCGATGCTTGTCCACTTGTAACAAATGCACACAAGTGTATAGAATTACTCCTGCTTGCATGCTTGTCAGTTTGCAGTCGAGTACGGGCTCAGCCTAATTAATGATATCGAATATCACAAGCGCCTCCGCCTCCGCCAACATACAAATGTACTGCACTCGCATAAGATATGTATGCTGGCTTCGAGTGCATCGGCTGAGGCAGAGCTGTGCTACAACAGCTACGTATTTCGTGGAAATATGGATAGACTCACATCTTCACTTATATGGATGAACATTATTTTATTCTAGGGAGAATTCAATTCTTATACACGAATGCAATTTTAATATCAAGTTGTATCCAACATAACTTCGAGGATAAGTCCTCGTTCATTCTAAGAAAGACACATTTAGGTCAGGTGCTTGTGTTATATTTTTTTTACCATTTATATTTTGTTCTTCGCAAATCTAATATCACGCACCTTATGAAATAGCATACATTTGAGCGAAAATGCGATACCTCAGAGCATAAAATCATACGCCGTATCAGAGGAATCCCGTTGTAGTTCGGGTGAATAATCCTTCGCCCGACTGACAATTATAACTTGTTTGACGTTTGGCGCTGCGATCCGTTTGTTCAATTCCGGTTGCCGAGTTGAATTCGACGCCCACCCCACCCACACACTCGCATCAAGTTGTTCAACATTTATGCTTCGCTATACCCTCCAGCGTTGGTGGCCTCGTGAAGCTATGCTGGCATTGTTAACTTTCTCTCTCCCTCTCTCTCGCTCTCTCTTCAATGCGCTTTTTTATCACCGTGTTCGCCGTGTGGGGTGAAGTTCGAGCGAGAGGGCGACAAAACAACCCTCCAACCCCTACCCCCACGTCTCCGTTCATAATAGTGTGATGCAAATCCAACAAGTTTTATTTCTCGCATAGTGCGAGATGCTGGTGCGCGGTTATGCATTATGCTAGAGTAGTATGTAGTATGCTAGAGTGATGGCTGGTTTGATGTTGGCAAACTAATTGCCCTGTCCGCACGGCTTTCGTAGAGTACATCACATCTACTCGGTATTTTGCGCCGCAGCATTTTGTGCTCTGGCATAAGTTAATGTCCTCGAACGGCAACCAGCCGCCCAAAAACAATACGCCACTCCACTCTCCAGAAACAACTCAACATAATGAAGACGAGCGCGCGTGCGCGCCCAACTGACAATTTGCTGATGAGTGGAGCAGCGAGTATTTCGTCAGTGACATCCTCACAGCATCGCCGTCGTTGGAGGCACAACAGGCAGGCACACAGTTGTTGAATCGCGTGCGTGTGTGCGTATGCTAACGTGTGTGTGTGCGTTTTTCTGTTTCAGCGTTCGCCAAGCGAGAGACTTGAAACACGACAGCACAGACGACCGACGACGACGACGAAGACGAGACAAACGTCGCCACTAACGTCCCACTTGTAAATACTGTGCTGCTGCTGCTGCTGCACATGTAATATTGCGCTGGAGTTGATGAACCAGCCAGCCAGTCAGCCAGCCAGTCAGTCCGTTCGGCGCGACTAGGTGTGCAACCTCTGAAGTGGGATGGGTTTTGAAAATGCGATTACATGACAAGTGTCAGAGGTATCTTATTGAAATAATGTGTCCATCGTTGGCTACAAATTTATTCCATCTTTTCGGAAAGGTATGGTTTAATATTGATTGTCCTTCACCTACACCGCAGATTGACAGCTACTTACTCGCAATAATCATACAACTTTTTGAACAATAACGTTTAATGCTTAACCGTTCATGACGTATAACGTTCAACTTAACAACTAAACGAACCCAGAACAGAACGATGAACACTAAGCCAATTCAGAGGTTGCACATCGAGTAATCGTTCAAAGTGCTGAATATTTGCTACCCTGTTCGGAGTAATTAATTCAGAGCCTGAGAACCAGTGTACGTGAGTGGTGCGGTTTAATTTTGATAGTGAAATGCCCTGCAATTATAGTGCAATAGGAAATTTATCATGAATCATATTTTCGAGAGAGCTCAGGGAATATTCTGTGTAGGGTAGTATTCTGCGCGCTTGTGATGTTATATTGCATAGTTGGATAAGTGTGCGTGTGCAGCATGTGCGGGCATCATTCACAACGGCGCTTGCGCTCAGAAGGGAAGAGTACAAGGTGGATTGCACTGATCAAAGTGTGTTTTTCAGCGTTGAAACTAGCGGCAACATGACTAAAAGGATTCCAGCCATTAAACCATGTATCGGAAGCTATGAGCCGATTATTATTTTTGAGTTAATGTGTGGCATTATCGAAATATGGCATTTATGAATGTCTACAATTTATCATAGAGAGCCTCATGACACTGTGTTATATTTTTTCATAGTCAGAATTCTCTCTACAATCCTCTCTGCATCAAAACCCACAGTGAATTTTAGAATTTTAGGTCGAAAGGATGAGATGTTGAGGATTGAGTTTAGGGAAAGTATGCACACATACAGTAAATGCAGTTTCGTAGAGAAGGTAAGGGCTTGTAGCAAAAAAAATGAATCCTTCAAGACGTGTATCATTATTTTGCCGCTAGTTTCACCCCTGAAAAGAACTCTTCGATCTGCGATATCGACCTCGTACTCTTTCCTTGTTACTCGTCGTCGTCGTCGGCGTCGGCACTTTGCGAACTTTGCGCGCATTCGTATTCGTATTGCGAGCGCAAGCGAAGCGACGAGCTACTCAAACTGCACAGCAGCAGCAGCAAGCATCAGCATCAGCATCAGCCGCGCATACCAGCGACCGATGACCTCAACACACACACACACACACACATGCGAACAGCCACCGCGACCAGACTTTAGTGCACCACAACGTGGCGTCGTGTCGGTTCGGCAACGCGGTTCAGTGCGCTGATGCGGCAGCGGCTGCGTTTTGTACGATGATTTTTTATTCGGTCGGTTCGATATCATCGAGATTGTGTGTCCGATTTGCGAGCGTGCGCTTGAGCGCTCGGGTTTGACGCGCGCGCGCGTTTTGTCCGCGGTCTCTGCGGTCAATTGTGTGCGCGCACGCTCGTCCGGCGGTAACACCTGCCTGCTGGCCTGGCAGATTGTGGCGGAAGAGGGCGGGTGGCTGTGTGTATGTGGATTGGTATGAATAATGCCGGAATTAGAATGCCGAAAATTGAATTGAAGGCGCTAACCGATGCGTTGAGACAGAATAATTTGGAATGTTTTTCTCTCGAAATTATTGTCGCAACTCGCAACATAAATCAATTACATTAGTTGGTTTTATCATAGCTCAGATTGAACGGATTATACTTGGTTCACACAAGAACGGTAATAGCAAATTTATCTAAATGTGTTTATCGGGCTTATACTCTCTCTATATCTGCCAATGACAGACCTGCACATTCCGCACATGAATTCTAATATATCAAACATGGTGTGCTCCTATGTAGGGTAAGGTGGGGCAAGTTATGTATCGGCCTTTAAAATCGAGATATTCGGCTGAACTAATCATCTTCCATTAAGGTGCTTGTGATCAAAAACCATAGATGTCGAATGAAACGCATGATTGGCTTCAAAGCGAAATACACCTGCGAACCCCACCTTACCCTACGTTCATGGCACTGCACATTCTGGAATAACTGCACTTGATATTAAAACGCGAACGCGACCGTCAGTACGACAAGACGAAACGCATTCGGATTGCACGATGCTGAACCGCACGCTTTTGCATGTCGCCGATGTGCGGCTGCCTCTGCATGCTCACTGCTCAGCAGAGCTCACTTGCTATGCGATGTGGCCAACTGGCTAACGAACGAACGCGAGGCGACACGAGCGACTAGCGAGCAGAGGCACGCGGGGACGCAAAGGCAGAGCATTATATTTCACAGGCATTAGTTGGTTGATTACTTTTCCGCATGCGTAACGTGAACGCGCCAACACGAACGCATAAGGCACACGCACCACACGCACAGAGAATGGGATAGGCCAACTGAGAAACCGTACACCGGGATTGAACATGCACTCGCACGCACGCAAGCTGGCAGTGATATGTCTGTGTGTGGGTAGTTCTAGTAGTAGTTTGCATAGCGACTCGAGCGGAGCACTTTTTCACTGACGAGTTCTAGCTAATATTGAAGCATTGGTGCAATTGGCGCGTTCGCTGCTTTGGCTGAATTCATCATGAGGACGTTCAGTTTAATTTCGATCGATAGTGGTAATCCAGGATACATGAGCAAAGGCCAAGTTAGATGAGGAAATAGAGATGGAGATTAGGATAACATTGAAGCACAATCTAGACATATTTTTTAATTTCCCATCTCTCATTTTCTAGGTATCTGCTGGCCAGCATCTCCACCTCAGCGGCGACCTCAAGTCCAACGTTTCCGTTGCCTCGCACCAGGGCATTTACTTCAACCAACAACAACAGCAACAGCAGCACCATCACCAACAGCAACAACAACACCACCAGCAACAGCAGCAGCACCAGCAACACCAGCAGCAACAACACCACCAGCAACAACAACAGCACAACCAGCAGCAGCAACATGGCGGTGGCGTCCATCCCAATCATCCCAACCACCCCCAGCAAATGCATCAACAGCAGCAGCATCCGCACATGGGAGGCCCAAACAACAACCCCAACAATCCCAACATTGGCGCCCAGCAGCAGCAGCAACAACAGAATCCCCACCACCCGCATCAACAGCAACAACAACACGGCAACGTCGGCCAACAGCCCACGGCGAACAGCAACAAATTCTTCCAGCCCAACAACGACGACAAACCGGCCAAGCAACTCGCAAACGATCGGAAAAACATCGTTGGTGGCCCAGCTGGCCCGAATATCGCCGGTCCGGCCGGTGCCGCCGCAGCTGCAGCAGCAGCCGCAGCGGCCGCCGCGGGTGGAGCTCCAGCGGCAGGCGCCAAAGCTACCAAAATGAGCAAGGCAAAGGCGGCGCGAGTGCAGAAGAACGCCGCCGCCGCTGCGGCTCAAGGTGCAGCGGCTGCCGCGGCGGCCGCAGCAGCAGCGGCCCAGCAGCAACAACAACAACTGCAACAACAACAAATGAACGCCGAGGCCACTGGCGTCGTTGGCGGCGCCTCGTTCTCCGTCTCGCAATCGCAGACGATCCAGTTCACGCAGCAAACGATGCGTCAGCAGCCGTCGCCGGCTGCCGGTGGTGCCCCCGGTGGCGGTGGCGGCAGCGGCTCGGTGACGCCACAGCCGCCGCAGGTTGGCATGGCCGGCGTTGGCGTTGGAGTCGGCGTCGGCGTTCCGGGCGGTCTCGCTGGCGCGATGAATCAACAGCGTGGCGTCGGCGGCGGCGTCGGTCCGGCAGGCGTCAATCCGCAAGTCGTGGGCATTCCCGGAGTGGGCGGCATGGGCATGGCCACCCAGGTGACTGCGGCTGGCGGTCAGCAGCCAATGGGTGGCAATGTGAACGTGAACATGCAGCAACAGCACTCGATGGTCGGTATGTCGATGGGCAGCGGAAATATGCCACCGAATATGGTGGCCGGCATGGTGGGCGCCAACAATGGTGGCGCCATGGTGGGCGTCCAGCAGCAGCAGCAGCAGGGCATGGGAATGGGCGGAGGCGTAGGTGGAGTTGCCGGTCCGATGGTGTCGGGCGGTGGGAATGCTGGACAGGCGATTGGCGGTGGACCGAACTTTGGACCGAATGGGCCGAATGGTCCCCAGGCAGCCGCTCAGCAGGCCCAGATGATGGGCAATGGTGCTGGTGTTGGTGGCATGATGGGCGGTCCGAACGGGCCGAACGGGCCCCAAGGCGGTCCGATGGCCATGCAACACGAGCGAGCCAAGATGTTGCAACAGCAGCAGCTGCAGCAACAACAACAGCAGCAGATGATGCGACAGCAGCAACAACAACAACAGCATGGAATGCAACAGCAGCAGCATGGCGGAATGCCCGGACAGAGGCCACCGCCTCCTGAATATAATTCCAGCCAGCAGGCGCAGAAACTG
>JANTBZ010009445.1:0-14266 GCA_024741255.1 Exechia fusca
ATCTAACTAACGGTTCTATCAGTATAAGTTAACCAAAAAGCAGAAGTTTGTGCTTTATAGAGTAAGATTATAGAGTAAGATAACAGAAAACCATGCGACTAGTGAAAACGTTTGTATTTGATATTCAGAACAGTCTATCGGTTACCTACAAATCGATCAAGCCAATTTTCAGTCGCTCGGAAGATCTTGCACAATTTTACACGAATTAGTCTGAACACTTCTAATCACTTTTCAACAACTGTTCGAGAATTGTGATGAGGCAGTTTAGTTGAATGAGCATTACTATCATCATCTTTGCCTGAAATCTACAAAGATGTTGGTTATAATGTTTGCGAATGATGAGGATTGGAGCACAATTTTATTGCATTTCATTTGAGTATGCGTTCATCTCTTTAAGTCACTTTAGTAAACGTTTATGGCCTTCAAACCATATTCGGAATACGAACAATTTGCACTGATTCATATCCGTGTTACGTTTTCGGTTCAATGGACATAACTCTTCTCTAGAGCGACTTACAGCTATGAATTGTATACTATAATGAAATTTGGTTAAAATTATAATCATTCGCAAAAATAACAACAAATCTTTGTGGCTTTTAGTTTTGTGGGACAAAAGTGAAGGCTCGAAATGGTTTTCTGACGATGATAAAAAAACGATGATTCAAAACCCATTGAACTTTCACCACTCTGTGATGGTTTGATGAATCGACCGACGAATGCACCACCCACAGCGTCGTCTCCGTCAACTGCCAGCCATAGCACAGCACACTTTTAATATCATAACAATTTATGCACCACCCGTCGATGCGTCGATGCGTCGTATTTGCGCACCCCTCTCTCGTCTCGGTCTCGACTCACCGCAAATCGACGAAAGTTAACGACCCGTACAGGTTGCGGTTTCATTACACACACACACAGACTCATGCGGAGCGACGGAGGTGTCAGCGCATGACGTGCACAGCACTAGCACCATCACCCGCCTCACCTCCGAACACGTGTCAAGTTTTAAATGAAACATTTCCATTGTGATGCTGCTCCCACTGCTATGTTGCCGATGTTCTCGTCGTGTCACCGGACTGTGAATGTGTAATTAATGAACCAGCCAACGTCAAAAGCGGGCGGCCAAAAACCCTCCGGTGACTGGCTGGCTCTGGTATATTAAAAACCGCATCGCATCGTAGCATTTGAATTCGGATGCAGTTGCGCACGCTCACACTGAAAACGGAGCATAATTCATGTGCGTCGGTCACAATGAATGAATTACTGCGCAAACATTCGAGCCACACATACACCCACACACTCGCCCATCATCATCATCATCACCCAGCACCATCATCGTTGTGCGTAAATAATGTACTCTGGCACTGCGTGCGTGCGTGTTCGTTCGTGCGTGTGTACTCCATTACATAATGCGGGCATGCGCGCCTCCGCCATATTTATCATGTCAAAATGGGCGAAATGCGAACGTGCGAGCGCGCGCCCTGGAGCCATGATATATGTTTGGGTAGTGTCTTTTGTGCGGCGGCGGCGGCGACAGCAACAAAACACAGAGAACCCGTTCCGAATATGCGACTACGACTGCTCATGCGCAGCGTTTTCCAGCATCGGGGGGAAAAACACAAACACTGCGCGCATATCGAGAGCATGCCTGCTCACATACCGGCATTATAGGAATGGAATGGAGGATTTATGTTAGCCTGCATTTTTCTGCAATTGCAATAAAATAATTCCAAGATTTGAATTCGATACATCGATATCACTAGATCACAATATAGTCAAGTTATGTTGCACTTGTTCACTATTTTAGACTTTTGTTGCACGATTACTCTGAAACTATAATCATTAGTGGAACACAACATTGAACTCAATTTTAGCATTTTTGAAACGCTTTCATTTGATGTGTGGCTTGTCGGTCTACAAAAAATCTTACATCAGATATAGGCAATTGACTAAGGTCTTGTCGAAAAATGCAACATACTTCGATATAACTGAAAGCCGCACAGAATGCCGCGTAATAGCTCATAAAGAATAAAAGTGTTGCCTAGTGTGTAGTTCAAACGAATCGGGTTTTGTTCTACCAAATCCTCAGTCAATGATATCCATTGAAAATCCAAGGATCTACACATTGTGTATACTGTGGTTAAACATGTTTTCCACATCGTTTTTATTTATCATTGCACTTTATTTTCAACCAGAAAATGGTTCAACTGGGTTTTCCTGATAATCGAACACATTCTATGAAATTAGGGTCAAGATCAAATGTATTCAATTCCACACTAATATACCTGGTCCACGGTGGTGGCGGCCATTTAGCGGTGTGAGACACGTTCGTGTACATAACCCACATACACACTTGAACTCACACACACACACACACCCAACTCCCAACTCCCCGAGGATACCGCGTCGACGAGGTGTATTGGCAAATGTTTGCGTGTTTGCTGACAGCGCAGAATTCCAACCCGCCTCTAGACACGGCGCGGCGGACGGCGACCAACGGGCCACAATGAATGCACACACACAAACACAAACGCACACCATTGTGTCGTCCGTTGGGGGGCACGATGCTGTGTGTGCGTGTGTGTTTGCCTAATCCCACAAATGTGCCTGACAGCACAGACACTTCCACAAACATGCACACACACACACAAAGGCCGCCACCGCCGGCGCTGCCGCTGCCGCTCATTGTGTCAGCCAGCGAGCGAACACGCAATGTCACACACAGGCGCCTCTAATGATGCTACACGCACGCACCTCTCCAGCGAACGGCCGAAAATGAAATGAAGTTATGAACATTTCGCTCGCTTTGCTCTCTGTGCAAAAGCGGAATATTTAAAGGCGCCGTGTCGGCGTTGTCGGAATTACTTGTCACACATAAATTCATTACACTGCACGCCGACGGATGGAAGAAGAGGCGCATGATTAAACATGGTAAACTAGCGCGACATTCTCCGACGGCTATTATGATAAATATTCACTTGCACTGTTGGTATGGAATACGGATGTAAGTGCGTCGACGAGAGCATACATTTGGCCGTCAAAAGTAGCATTAAAACACTTGTTTTAGCATAGCACACATGCGCCATTCTCTGACGGCTATAATGATTAATATTAACTCGATGCAATTATGCGACGCAATGAAACGTGCATTATTGGTTTGGATGTCGCACAAGCGAGCATAAATCTATGTTGCCATGTTGCTATGTTGCCGCATCGTCTATCGCATCGCCGACGGCTCAACGCGACTGCTGCGCACAATTTATGAGGTCCGAAAAGCCTACGAAAGACCGCAAAACACGACGGCCAACATACACATATTGCACAAGACGCAGTGCAGACAAAACAATTTTCTTGATGTGAGGCCATTTGCATTTTGCTGTGCTGCGTCCATTGTGGAGCCAATAAATTGCACAGACACACACCGAGAACGCTAACGTGAATGCTGCGCACTGCCCGGCCAAGTTATGACCAAAACCATCCGTTCGCTTCAAGTAATCCGCTCACGTTTCGAAAGTGCCTCGAGAATGGACGCGATGCCCGTATAGACGACAGTATTTATGGAAGCGAAGTCGTGACCGCAAACAAAACCGAATGAAAAACCGAGAGAGAAAAAAAACTTCGCACTTGATTCGAACCCCCGAAGTGTTGACTGATCGACCGACCGACCGACATGAGCAGATTACCATGCATGCAGGTGAATCACTGCGCCATTGTGCGCCCGCAATATTATGCTCAATGCGATTGGGCCGAAATTGGTCTGCGATTGAGTCAGTCCGTCTGCGTGTATGTGTAATTTGTGTAAGCCGGTTTAATCGCATAAAACACACTCATTACAATCGACATTATCGCTTGCGTCATCCGGACACGCAAGCACAGATCAACGGACGGACGGACCCCTCTCGCCTCTCGGCCGGGGGTGAGCATAGCTTGCGTGATATGTGATATGCTGCGTATATGCTGGGTTCGAACAAATCGGCTTACAATAACGCGACTTTCGGGCGAAGAGGGTGCTCAAATCGAGTGATTACATACTCATCGTAGCCAAACCGATTGAAATGTTTGTATTTAAGCGGTGCTCTTTGCAGGGTGAGCAATTTTTTAAATCTTGAGTCGCTTTGGCTTTTGTCCATACCTTTGATCAAGTAGTTGCATTTTTATGCTTTTGGAGGATCTCTGTCGGTATATGAAAGAACTCGGCACCAATGTTTGCCTCTACTTTGATAATAAATTGCAACATAATGCTAACACGCAACAAAGAAGGTCATTGCTGGCGCCGCCGCATAGATTACGCATCGATTTTACGACAATTACGGCGAGTGGCTGGCGCCACAGACTGGCACCGACAATGACACTATATAATTGTAAAGAATACTAGTGCTGTCTGTGTGCTGACAAAACACCCGAATGTGATTGATTGCGTTCGCGTGTGCTCAGACACACACACACACATTATCACACGATATTATCAGCACGATACCGGCGCGCTCGATATCACGCAGCATTATTTACACACTCTGGCGCTAATGCTCGACATGCACGAGGTTCACGCATATTGGAGCATTGCAGAGCATGCGTGTTCGATGTTGGCGGTGTTCCCCAAAATAGTCGAAAATCCCGCCGACACAACCGCACGTCATCGGCGCATTACCCAGAACTGCGATGTCGGTGTGTCGCAATTCCGGCGCCCACAACTCTCCGGTGGGCAATTGTTAATTAAAACCATAACTCGACTCGGCCACGGCTCGGCCTCCGTCGGTCTGGGTCATGTGCAAAATTATTAGCATATGAATATAGCATATTCTATGTTGTGTGTTCCAGGTAATGCAGTATAGCCGTACACCGAAATGCAGGAGGCCAACATAATTTCGGCGCTTCCGCCTTGGGCCGATGCACCGATGTGCCGGACTGTGCCGGGCATTAAAATAGATTAGTTGCTGGTTGCTGGTGTGCGCTCAAACACACACACACACAAAGGATCAGGCGACGACAACACCGACGAACATTCGTCGGTACGTGTGCGATGCGATGCTGGCGTACGCAATTTATGTACGCTACGTGCGAAGCTGGAGCTGCACTTTATTATGCGTGCGATGTTGTGTTGAAATTGGATTTATGCTAAACAGCGCGCATACTCCAAATATACGACGTGTGCCGCGTCGCGACGGTGTGTAATTACGTGTCGGGATTAGCCGTATTTTGGTGGCGGAGGTGTTGCTACATGTTTGGGCAGGGTGGGCGAATCAGGGGGTTGTTCTGCAATACATTGGACTTTTCGACAATAGTTGACCTTCGCAGAAGACTAATTATGCTAATCTTGAGGAACACTTCTTCGATCGTCGGAATTGATGTACTTTCAATACAAAATTATTGTCATTTGTAAGTAGTGAGACTAATAACGGCAGGTGAGCCGCGTCACTTGAAATTTGCACGAAATGTTTACTCGTTTCAATTCAATCTAAACAAAGTATTTCCCAAGAGAATGTTGAGTAATGTTGTGTCTCATGAATCGAATGGGGGATCTAACACCCTCAGGCACTTTGGAGAAGGGGTTCTGTTCGTAGAAGTAAATTGGGCCGGTATTTTCAAATCAATACACTCAACTATATATTCAACAGATTTTTGTAAGAACTTAATGTGATTTGTTCATTTCGAGAATAATACTGGGTTCATGGTTTTTATTCTAGATATACCATAATACAATCCAGCGGAAAATCCTGGCACCAGGTGAAGAAGAACAGCCTAATCAATATATCCTTTGCAAAGGTCGAACAGCATAACAAATTCTGTTCCAAATTGTCGATAATTTACATATTATCAAGCAAACAAATATTATGTAAATTTGTTCCGACTATTGCATCTTATTTCTCTAATTAAGCCAATTTTATAACGTCAAATATCCATCATTTAGGCTCCAATTTAAAGCCCTCTGACTGTGCAGACCAACAGAACGTTCTAAAATCTTACTCACCTACCCTGTATTTGTGTTTTTTTTAAATCCGAAAACTCACCCTCACGCGCGCCTCCGTCAGGTTCGTCCACATCGCAATTTCCTCGCGCGTCGACATATCCGGATAGCGGTTGCGGCTGAACGTGTGCTCCAGCTCCTGCAGCTGCTGCGACGTGAAGTGCGTGCGCTGCCGCCGCTGCCGCTTGTTCTTCTTGTCGTTCTTCGTCGTCTCGACGGCGGTCGTCGTTGTGGTCGATTCGGTGCCTGCGCTGCTGGTGCTCGTGTTCGCGTTGGTCGAGCTGGCCGGCGTTCCGTCGTCGTGCATGCCGCCGTTGCTGGAGCCGCCGGAGCCGCCGGTCACCTCGGTTTTGACGGAGACCTCGTGCACGGATTGGCGAGAGGCTGGGGTGGGGCGGCGATTGGGGGATTAGAAATTTTAGTACGAATTTTGTAGGCTGAATGAAGCCTGAATAAAATGCCAATGCGAACGATACCATTATGATCAACTGCGCATTATATTTGAATTTGTATTGGCCGTTTTAGCTATAGTAAATTTTAAAATTCAAGTTTTTCATGAGAACTCATAAAAAATACAGTTGCCAAAAGGATATGTGCACTATATTAGCATTTGAATTGACCGTTAGGATAGTTGATTTCAATGAAGATTTTCATTGGACTGTTCACAACAAAATTGCCACCCACTTTTCAAATCAACAAGAAACATACCCATGATTAATTAAAAATAGCTTCTTACATTCAAATGTTACAAGGCAACAATGTTCGGCTGAAATGTAGACAGTTAAATTGTCTTTCAAATACATCTCTCGTTTTTTCAATCGGATCTGAAATACAGACGTTGAACCTCTTCGCGCTTGCTATGCAAAAACTGCACCACCTCACAACACTAAAATCATATTTTCCCCACTCACCATCATTCTTCCGATCGCGATTCCGATTTCGCGAGCTGGCCGTCTGGAAGTTCAGTTGCGTGTGATCGATGCTGCTCGCCACCGCCGTCATCGAGCTGTGGCTGGTGTCGCGGAAATCGCCCGTTTCGGCCCATACTGTGCGCAGAAAAACAGAACGACAAAATGCAACATACTGTCAGAATTGATATGGGACCGGGTTTATGGTGCACCGTAATCTTTCAATGATGTGCGGTGTCATTCGCAAAACATCAAAATAAACATCAACAAACAGATATTGCAATATGCCATCTGTGCGAGTGCATTCGCACTAACCCTCTCTCTCACTAACCGCAATCGAACCGAGTCAAGTGCGGTCGGCCCGCAACAGCAACACTCACACATACCCATATGTACATCAAATATAACTGGCAAATGTGTCGACACATTGGGCGAATGACAACGACATGAAACTACATATACGTAAACATGTCGATTTAATGCGCTCGTGGCGATGCGGGCCAAAAGAGTTGCAACATACATTTCCAACAGTGGAAATGCCGAAATAAACACGAATTGATACGCGCCAAACGGTCCGGAAAATTATTATTTTATTGCGACCGCATTGCGTGTGTGTGTGTGCGCGCACGTATGCTCTTCCACTCTGCCATTGTTCGTCGGATCGGGTTAATGGTTAATGGTTATCGTAATATGCGATATGTGTCTGTGTATGTTGGCAAACATGGCTGGCATGTGTTGTGCTTTTTCGTGATGCTGCGAAAGGGGTTTAAGAGTTCGTGCGTGTACTACGTGATGGTGCGAATAATAAAGGTAATTTTTATGACATGGCATTGTTGGCCGTGCACAAACATAAACACACACAGCAGAAGCATACAACATACAACATATCAACCCCACACACATTCGATTCGCGATGATATGTGTCCGACATCTGTCTGTTTGGACTGCCTTATTTTCGGACCCATGTTACTGTACACACACATGTGCAAATATGCGAACGCGACATAAACGGTCACGAGTTTTGCGCATCGCCGCCACCACACGCACAAATCATGCGCGCAATTAAAGCATCAGCTTTTGCGTCCACGTCCAACGATTGCGCGCCGCATCGGCCGAGATAAATTGCCTGCCCATCAGACTGCTGCTGCTGCTGCCGTTGCCAGTGGCGTCCACGACATCTCTGCAGCAGCGGCAGCCACGACATCTCGCGCGGCTAATCCCCATCATCCGTCAGACGTGCGCCGCTCGCGTTCGGCGCGCTCAAGTGAAATAATAATTACGCGGCCCAAAGTCGTGCGTGTTGCGCTGCGCTCGAATTTATGGCTTCTATAAATATCTGGTTTTTCTTTTCGTACGCGCACAAGTACACGCAAGCATGCAAGGCAATGATGAGGCTGATGGGACGCTATGCGGGGCGGTTTTAAACTGTTGCACGTCTTGCGTGTCTCGTGCCCACCAGAATAAAGTATGACCAAAGTTTGATACATTGCGTGCGTGCATGCGAACTGTAGTTTATGTTCTATGTGTTTGGCGGACAGTTTCAAAAGGCGATTTTTCATGTTCACGCACCGAACGTGCGTTCGGCTGCCGGACCAAGTTTGGGCGATAAATTCAGGCAGTATGATAATAATGTTCGTGCTGTACGAACGCACTTTGAATTGATTCATTGGCCACAAGATGGTGTGAATAAATATTCTCCGTAGTGTATTTAAAATAGGAAAATTAGCTGGAAAGTATTTAAATGCAATATTTGGAATCGAATATTCAATGACAATCGACCAACATTGAATTTTTTGATATAATACACTTCACACAGATGGCAACATAATTACGAATGATTTTATATTCCTTTTTTGGCCAGGGTTGAAGTAAAAGAGGTCTTTTGATGATAGAGATATGTCTATTTACTAAGTTTTCATTTTTGATTTTGATTGAGGCCATAGGTTAGACTCGCAGAACCGTACCGTTTTGAAAAACACGACTAATAAAATACAAAACGGACAACGAAATGATAGCGATCACGTGCGCATAAAACCTCATTACTCGAGCTTCAAGTTATTGCGGATTTGTGCATTGTATTACTATTTAAACGGTCGACATATTCAGACATAATCAGTATTTTTAATATTGACTATTTGAAATAGATCCATGGAAATACTTGTAACGCATCATAGTTTTAATTGAGAATAGTTTGATCAGTATTCAACATGTTTCCTGCATGTTTATATTCGCATGTTTCGACAAAGCAGCAAACATCTTAATGCTATTCCGTCGACTAACGACTTTAAGCGATAACATCTGCAATATTGTGCTCATTCCGTCGCAATGATTATATCATTGCCTGGCCTGGCAAATGTCAGTGCAAATGTCCGTGTACGCGGTTTGGGCGGAATTGGTCCCATATGGCCGATTGCCGCGGCGACAAGAAAATGGGGTGCGCTGGTGCAGTGATTTCGTCGTGTCTTTTCGGAGGGTTTATGCTAGAACAAACACACACAGACACACACCAGTAAATGATCGTCGTATGTTGTTGTGTGGTGGTGTTGCTGAACAAATTATTATTATCTATTCGCCATTCCGTGGTGAGCATATGAGCGCAGCATAAAACGGCATAGCAAGCATACGCACAGAGATTTAACCCCCGCGCAAGTTGTCGACCAGCCGACCAGCGACCTCAGCCACCCCCTCACACTCTGTATATGTTGGTTCGAAATGGATAACCGATTGCTCGGTCAAATTGACGGCGTCGATCGTTCTCATTTTCCTCGCGTCTCGTCTCTCGTCAACGTCGACAACCAACCGCAATGAGACGCAGATCTTTATTTGATTATAATTGATTGACTCGCCGCCACCGCCGCCGCCCGCCCGCCAGAACGGCGAGATAAATTCGCATATGGTGCCAATGTTGCTGCTGGTGCGTGTCACATTGCAATTTCGATTATGTTGTATGTTGTGTCTGTTTTTAATTGCGCCCAGCGAGTCTACTGTCTACTTGTCAATCACAGCAAGAACTCGGCTCAGCTCGGCTTGTCCCAGAGATAATCCGCAGCCGCACCTGACACTCAGCTGGTAACTCTGGTCGTCCTGTCCTGTGTGCAACATAACGCGCACACATAAAATCGGACACGCATTTACGAGCGCCTAATAAACATATCCAGTTGTCGCGCCTCCTTTCTCCATCCTCATCCGTGAAACACGCCTCTGTTTATTTGGAAAACCGTAGAATTTCCACCAAATCATCGCGCGCATCGATAGACTAGCGTGTGCGCACGTGCGCATAAATACACACAGACGCGCGGCGCACATTACTAAGCGATTTACATACTACACTAGTAGCAGAGGATAGGAGGAGGATGATGTGTTTTTTACAGCGTGCTTACAGCGTGCGTGATAATTCATATGCGCGTGATGCGGTGACACATTATTATGTGCGCTCCCAACGAACATCTGTTACGGTTGCCACGACACACACACACACACACATACGCCACCGATCGACATGAGTTGCACACCCGGTGGTCGTAAATCTTGTTCGCTGTTCGCTGTATATTTTCGAGCGACAAACGACCGTGTGTGCGTGTGTGGGTGTGTACATGTGTGTATGTGTGTGTGTGTGTATGTTGCGCGTTGCGGTGATGCGGTTTGTTGCACGCACGCACAAACACGGAATAGTAACACTTGCACCCGAATTCCCATGCAGCATAGCATAGCATAGCATGTCATGCGACACGCGACGATTGTGGTGTGAAATTTTCTACTCGCTAAATACCGGAAAATCTCTCGCCTCTCGCCCCGGTCAATTAGTCAGACATATGTGCATATGCATCATCATAAACGCGGCGCACGCGCTTTTCTTGGGGGCCAATTAGCAATACAAATATGCACAAAAACGAGAGCGCATAGTGTCACGTTCTGCCCCACATAATTAACGACAGTCAGCGCATAAATTCGTACAATCTGGCGGCGCTCTCACTTGACTCGCCGACTAATAAACCGTTTAGCACACGCATGCACGATGCATGCTCGTGTGTGTAAAAATATTATTCAGATGTAAATCGCTGAGCAGTCGTCTGTCGCGCACATTGACGAAGAATTATGCGTATGACAGCTGGCCTGGCAGCATCGTGATCTCTGCGTGTGTGTATGGTGTGAACAGTAGTCGCAGAGATGCTGTGTGTTTTTCATCGATTTATAACAGACGAACGTGCGAACTATGAACGAGCGTGCGTGTTGTGCGCTAGTGTGTTTTTACAATGCGCGAACACGAGTCGTCTGTTTTTTTCGTCGTCGCGTGACTCGTGACGCTGCTGTGTAACATATTCTGAGGGGGAGTCAGAATTTATGTTATTTTTCGTTGATCAACTCGACCAACACACACAATGATGGTGATTTTTTGTGTGTCGGCCACACGCTCTGACATCGAACGTGCTTTTGGGCGAGTTTCGTTGCGGTGAAGCGGCGGCGACCGCGTGATTTATGTTGGCGCAAATAGGCGCTCGTATTTATGGCATACGGCTAAATGTTTCCACGTGTCTGCTGTGTGTCGATTGTCGTCGTCGACCGCGAATCGCGCGGCGCACATAATTATGGATGAGTGTATGTGTGTGACGTGTGACATTGATCTCTTCATTCGCGTCTGGAAAGTGTTCCATTGTAGTATATTCGGTTCAGCACAACATGTATGTTGCATTAAGCCGATTTAACCCCATCGCAATTTGTGGCGCGCATACTCTTCTTCGGCTTCGCCCGCCTGCCGCCTTTTCCGACACGCGGGGCAATGTGGTTAATTTCATCATGCTCTCCTTAAGCTCGCGGGCACGCGGTCTAAATTTAAGTCGAACACATCGCAAGCGTGCGCGAGTTCGGTTAAATCCCGGTGCGATTAGCGAAGCACGCGCATTTTTTCGGTTGGTCGGTTGCCTCTGTCTTTTGGGCGCCGTCGCCGTCTGTTTGTTTGTTGTATTTTGACCGCAATGCAAAGTGGCGAGGATTAGCGTGCGTGTGTGCGAGAGGCAGACACGATGCGTGAAAGTGTTCCGAAATGATTGATAATGGTTTGTTTTGAGCGGGCGAACAGCTGCTTTGGCTTTTTTCTATTGTGTGCGACTGAATTAGAGCGGTCACTAGGTTTATATGCTATTGCATTATTCCCGAAGCCCGATATTTTATACTAGCTTTCTCATGTCTCTCGGTGATGCAATTTTACTATAGTATGTTCGTTTAGCCAGGGATCCAAAAATTCGCCGATTCATTCCGAAAATGAAACCAAGATTTCGTGGAAATGTCTATACTTTCAACAACAAAAATCAAATTGGAGTGTTCATCATCATCTCTCATGTTGCACATGTTTTCATTGTTGTTTCCAAAAATAATGTTCCCACCCTCTCATGAACAACTCGTCGATAAAGTCGATGCACTTGTTTGATGCGAACGCACTTGACGCCAAAATACAATACGATCGTGATTGTCATGCGAGACGTGACGTGTGTAATTCGACACATTATAATTCATCATCCTCATACACACACACACAGTGGCTCTATTGCATAATAGCCTCATAATTACGATGTTTGTCGGATCGGATTGGATCGCTTCCGTGTGTGTGTGTGTATGGCAGTCCTGCTGCGCGCTCGTCTCCGTATGATGTCAGCATACTATGCTGACGTATCGTAAAAACCGTTCTGCGACCCCTCTTCGGAATCCACACAGGAAGGGTGCTCAATTAGCCGTAACGCCGTTTGCGTGCGAGCGTGCTCATCGCCGGCGATGCGGGATGACGGTTGTTTACGGGGTGCGTCGCTTTGAAGAAAAAAAACATACAGAGACACACATTTTGCCTGTACGTGTCGCGCATCATTCAAACGGCGCGACAATTTGTTTCCGTTTAGCGCATTCGAAATAATTAAACAAACGTCTGTGTCACACAGAGAGACGCCGGTCTCTCTGAATCAATATATCAATATTTTTGCCGATGGTGTAAAATGATATGCTGAACATTTCAATTGTGCGCCACACCACTCCGCCAAAAGCACCACGTGCAATGATGTGTCGGAAATGTGTCGGTGATGATGATGATGCATTCGTCGCATCAGACAGAGAGCATGCTGCATCATCTCATGTAAGGGATGCGTGCACTTGTTGGCTTTGGCGAATTTTTCCTGGTGTCGGAAAAACTTATGCTGACATCGGCATTACATAATGATCATTTGTCGTCGTGCATTCAGAAAGTTTGCGCCTCGTCGTGCGAATATTCGCACGACGTATTCAAACAAGACGAGATTTGTTTCTCTGAACAAATAATAATAATCATAAACAAGACTACCGCGCATCCGACCATCAATCGTATCCGATTTCACACACTCACACACTTGCGCGTCTCAAGTGGGCGCGCTCATCTGTGTAATATGTTCGATGTCAGAGATCTCAATCATATTTACACACGCACGCCACTTCGCCACTTGGCTGGCTGTGCAGCAGAGAAAACGAGGGTGTTCCCGAAATATATGCGCGCGAGTGCCGTCTACCCATATCTCGCTCGCCGGCCAGCTGAAGTGTAATTTGTGTCGGCGGTGCGACGTTGTTCGATATGTGGAATGTCTGCTCGCCTCCGGGGAATTATGTCATATCAATTACGCGCGCATTTTGTCAAGTGTGTGTGTGTGCGGTGTTGTTGAGAGCGCAGAGGTCGCGAAGCAAGTAGTGTAATCGGCTCTTGTGGCACGCGACACAGAACATAAGTGTGTGGCACGTGTGAGAGTGTGAGCATGGAATGCACACGTCTTTTGGGAATACAGATATTTGTCTAATCGCAGTTCAGTGGAACTGCACTGCTTAAACTCATCTTGTGCTACTGGCCGATTGATCGAGCAGGTTATTGGATTTTTTTCAGTAGAAAGAGGGCATTTTTGGAATACATCGATAGAATGAGGTGGATCTGTAATGAAAGATTTTACCTGGAGAAAATATTATTCTGTTTTCAAATAATCGATCAATCGGACACTAGCTAAATTTTAATAAATCGGAAAAAAATTGATCTGTGTGAAAATGTCCCAACACGAATATGGTGTCAGATTTTTCAAAATGTATTTTTTCATCGAGATACATGAGTTTTAGTGGAACAACACACATGCTCCTGCAATCGGACACTTTGCGCACTTCATACATTTTTCATTTATGCATCGAATTATTGTATAATATGAGTTTTCACAGAAATCTACCATGCATTTGTTCATCTCGGAAAACATCGATAACTTTTAAAGATCGATTCCTTGGAAAAAACGATGTTCTACAAACTTGAAGAACGATACGTGATCCAGCTAATATAATTTAATTGTTATCAGAATATTTCGAATATCGTGTAGCGCAGGCTCTCAAAAAACTGTCCGATTGTAGG